>VMDO01002162.1:89809-176932 GCA_007922755.1 Pedetes capensis
CTGGGATTTAGCTCAGTGGGTAGAGCGCTGCGCTGCAGTCTCTGAGGCCCTGAGTTCAATTCCCAGCACCGCAAAAATGGGAGAAGGGCCTGGCAATCCACTCCCAAGGCAATCCCGAAGCACTCAGCCATTGAAAACCCTATGAGGGTCGCTATGAGTCGGATACCGACTCGACGGCACCTAACAACAACAACAACAATGTAGGGAAAGATAATGGACTAAAGAAAAGGGCGAGGGGGCAAGAAGAAAGGGGAATGGGAGAAAGGAAGGGAAGTATCACATATTTTGCCCTTAAGGCAAAATTGGGATGTAGATAGATAAATGTTATTGTTAGGTTCCTTCAAGTCGTGTCCTGACTCATAGTGACCCTCATAGGGTTTTTAATGGCTGATTGTTTCAGGATTGCCTCAGGAGTGGATTGCCACTTCCTTCTCCCATTTTTGTGGTGCTGGGAATTGAACCCGGGACCTCAGAGACTGCAGACCAGTGCTCTACCAGCTGAGCTAAATCCCAGCTCTAGATAGATAGATAGATAGATACATACATACATACATACATACATTCAGGCAAAAGTGGCACCATTGGTGGGGAGGATGGAGATGGGAGAAGGGATCATGAGAGGGTAATTGAGGAGGTGAAATTGAGCAATGTACAATGAAATGCATGTATAGAAATGTCATAATGAGACCCACCAGTTTGTACACTAAAAAAATTACTAATAAAATAAGATTATTCAGGGGAAAAATGATCATGGAAATGTTCCCTAGTGAGTAAGTGAAAGTTAAGGAGTGTTTGTGGTGGATCTTCTAAAATACATGCAGTTTAGAAAGGTTTGCATCCAAAGTAGCTAAAAAAGAAAAAAAAAATGCTTTGATGCTTACTGAGTAAAACCATGAGGGATCTGGGAAAACTCAGCACACAAAATAGCTTTTCTAGCTGGGCGCTATGTCACACACCTAATAATATGAGCAACTCCAGAGGCGGAGGCAGGAGGATCGCAACTTCAAGACCAGAGGCAGTCTGCGTAATTTAGCAAGACCCTGTCTCAAAAATGTAAAAAAGAAAAAAAAAAAAAAAAAGTTCTGGGGAGGAACTCAGTGGTACAGCACTTGCAAAGCATGCAAGCACGAGGCTCTGGGTTGAACCCAAAGTCTTTTAAGCCTGCATGAGAGGGGGATGGCTTCCCGAACAGAACATTTCCCTTATTTAAATGATCTTACAAAAAAATAGCAAAATTTCCTGATTTCTGTGACAGTACTTTGAAGACTGAGAAAGGATTAATGGTATCAGGTATTTGCATTGTTTCCTCTTAATATCAGAGCTGATGTCATGTGCTCACAGATTTTTAAATCGTGTCCTCACACATAGGGTTTCCGGTCATTTGTGCCCTTCCTTATGGTCCCTAAAGTGTGAGGTGTCATGCTAAGAAGTTCATCAGATGGGCTTCTCTCCACCCTCAGTTTGAAGAGAAGAAGCCATTCCAGAGGTCCCCTCCACCTCCACCCCCATTCTACAACCAATAGGCACCAGGAGTAACCAAAAGAAATGCTGTGTGCACGCTTCCTACCCAGCATCTTTCACCTGCTTGGAGTGCTCACAGCTCTTTGCTCGGTAGAAACAACTCCAATGCAGACCCTGTTAGCACTCACTGGTGGCCATACCACCACACCCTTTCCATCCATGATTCTTCTTTGCCCTCCTTATCTTCATGCTATGTCCCCACGGCTTACAGCCGTAACACTGTAGCATCGGATCTCAGAAGCTAAGCAGGGTCCGGCCTGGTTAGTACTTGGATGCAAGACAACCTGGGAACACCAGGTGCTGTAGGCTTGGGAGAAGAACCCAGCAACCCACTCCCAAAAATCAATCCACCATTGAAAACCCTATGAATAGCACAGAAGCACTGACAATAGTGTTTTGCCTGTTGTACATAAGATCGCTATGAGTTGGACATTGACTCGACAGCACCTAACAACATGTCCCCACTGACCAAGTCAGACATCTCACTGAGCAGGCTTTCAAATGGTCTAGGACAAGCAAACATAGGGGGCAAGTGCTACTCAGATGTGCTGCCTAACTTGCCTCCAGGTTTCAGTGGAGTTTCTCCTCCAAAGAGGTCCATTTGCTGTCACCAGAGCAGAAAGTGATCAGAGACCATGTCAAGCCTTTGCTGTATCTCAACTTCTGTCACACCTACAGAGTCAGCTGGATAGGAGGCTGATCCTGACAAAGTCTGTAAAATATATGTTTCAAAGAAACCAGGCTAAATTTCCCTTTTATATTATATCCAGGAATGAAATGTACCATGTATTGCTTGACCTTGCTTCATTTCTTTTTAAATCACAAATGTGTTACTGAAGAAAAAAAAATTGGCAGGCACCTCCAAGTAACATTACTATAAATAACATCTGAACATTGAAAGGAAATTATATTCCTTAAATCATAGACATTGGTAGACTATTATGAAACACACTGGCAAGATTACTATAATGATATTTATTCTTAATGTAGCTTTAGAGTATTTCAATGGAAAAGTCTGCAATAAATAACTGTTTGGCTTAAAGGTTAGGGATTCACCATTTTTCATTTGCGTGGGCTGGGTTTAAGGAAGCATTGAAATGTGCACTTAACCACTCTTTGTTTTTCAGCATGCACATCTCTGAAAGCCAACAAGAATTCTTCAGAATGTTGGATGAAAAAATTGAAAAGGTAAGAAGTCAAGTAGGCTATGTATTTCAAGGGAAATATACTAATTGCTTTACAAATTAGGATAACAATATTCTATATCGTCGTAGGGTGTTGGGTAAAGAGTTAAAACAAAAAAGAATATTATGAACATGTTTGATGTGTAATAGACCCCCTAGGATCCTGGCCTTCCCTCACTCCTTAAAGTGTGCAGATTCGGGTAGAGCCTTTGCCTAGACAATGTGTTCTTATCACCTCGTATCATTTTGCACCTGATGCTGTGCTCTAACCTCAGACTGTTAAGCAGCCCTTACTGCCTGCAGAAGTCTATCAAAGTGCCTGCTATATGCTTGACACTGCACTGAGTTATTTACAAACATCTTATACCTATTTCTGTTAATGCTGACCTCAGGGTGATGGCTTGTTTCTCTCCAACTCACACGTATATGGTGGTGTTTCAAATAATACAAATGAGTGTTATCTTTATTTTACAGACAAGGAAAGCAAGGTTCAGAATGCTTGAGTAACTTACCCAGATTCATACATATAGTGGAGTATTCGCCCTTTTTCTATAATTTTGATTTCTGTAGATCCAGTTATCTGTAGGCAACCAAAGTCCAAAAATATTAAATGGAAAATTCCATAAATAAGTCATATCTTATAATATGTTGTTATCATTGTTCTATTTTACTATTGTTGTCAATCTCTTGACATGTGTAATTTATAAATTAAACTTTATCATCTGTGTGTCTATTGAAGTCACATACTGTGTAACAATGGCTCAGGCAATGATGAACTATATATATGGGAGTGGTCACATAGGATTATAATGGAGCTGAAAAATTCCTGCCACTTAGTGATGTCATAGCCATCCTGAGGTTATAGCACAACACGTGTTTATGGTGATGCTACTGTAAACAAACCTGCCTTAGTACCAGTCACATAAATGTATAGCAATACAGTTATGGACAGTACTTAATGCTTAATAATGATAATAAATGACTCTGTTATTGGTTTATGCACTTCCTGTATATTCTTGTTAAACTTATTTTAGAATGTACTCCTTCTACTTATAACCAGAAATTTTACCATAAGATGGTATGCCATGCTATGCCAACAGTAGTCTCAACTGTCTCTTGCTAACTGAGTCCCTTTATTGACTCAAGAAACCATGTCAAATGACTGACCTACACCGTCCAGGTCTGTGTCCTTGCACTCCATGTTTACACAATGACAAAGTCACCTAACAATGTCACCTAACAATGCACTTCTCTGACTATGCCTTCATCAATATGTGACGTATAACTGTTTAGAGGAAAACAGCGTATACAGGACTTGGCACTTCCCTGACCTTCAGAAATCCATCAGGGGTCTTGAGACATATCCCTCGGACATAAAAGGGACAATTACAGAAGTCAAATTGGAATTCCAACGCAAGTCTATCAGACTCCAAAGCAGAGTCCCCAAGTTGCTTCTCTAGTAGTGTGTGCATTTACATAGGCAGCAAAACACAAAGTTGATCTGTGTGGAAATGGAACCTATCTTAGAACGCCACATGCTAATCAGCTGAATGAACTATAGAATATGGTAATAATTAAGAGTTTACATACTTGAATAATTTAAATTCATCACTGCAGAGGAGTGAATTTTAAATGTTGTTACAAATGTGAAAATCATAATTTATAAACTTTATTCCAAGGAAGAGTAAAATTCTTAACCCAGAACACATTGCACTGTTGTTAGGGCATCACAAACCAATTTCTTGTCAGTTCTAATTTTTCTTTTTTTACTTCTTGGCTCTTTTATCTGAGTATTTCTTCAAGAATTTTATATATATTAGCCAGGCGTGGTGGCACACGCCTGTAATCCCAGCAGCTCGGGAGGTAGAGGTGGGAGGATCGCAAATTCGAGACCAGAAGTAGTCTGTGTAACTTAGGGAGACCCTGTCTCAATAAGTAAAAGAAAAAAAAAAAAGGGCTGGGGGTGCATCTCAGTGGTCCAGCACTTGCAGAGCATTCAGGCACAAGGCCCTGGGTTCAACCCCCACTACAGCAAAAAAAAAAAAAAAAGAATTTATATATATATACACACACACACACATATATATATACATACACACACATACATATGTATGTGTGTGTATATATAGAGAGAGAAGAAAAAAAAATATATATATATAATTATATATATATAAAAGATATATGCCTGCAGCCATAGCTCTGTGGCATCTGATCCCATCAGATCTCGGAAGCTAAGCAGGGTTGGGCCTGGTTAGTACTTGGATGAGAGACCACCTGGGAACACCAGGTGCTGTAGGCTTGGGAGAAGAACCCAGCAACCCACTCCAAAAGTCAACCCACCATTGAAAATTCTATGAATAGCACAGAAGCACTGACGATAGTGTTTTACCTATTGTACGTAGGGTCGCTATGAGTCGGACATCAACTTGATGGCACCTAACAACAACAATTGAGTAAATTGTAGTTTGTTCTATAGTGTTCCCTGGCTTTGGATAAATATTTAAGAGTGTTTTTTTTTTAATTTTCAGTGAAATTTTTGGCAAATGGATGACTTTTAGATTGAAAACTTCATCTAGGAGCAATAACCAAGTTTCATATATTGGTTCAAAAGCTGTTCAAGTTTCCAATAACATTTTGTTTTAGTAAAGAGAAGCTTTAAAGAGAAATATTTTGTATCCACTATGATGATAAAGATCTTTTCTTCCTGTTTGTTTGGCATCACACACACACACACACACCTAGCTTTTTGGCAATAAAAAGATATGCTTAGTGGTTAAGGGGTAGACTAGAAAAATTGAAGCCTGAATTTTAAGTTATCTTTTTAAACAACATTTACTAACTCTGACAAGGCATTTAGAATGATCTAATCTCTTTCCAGAATGTTTCTGTAATTGAAATTTTACATCCTTTTACTCAAAACTGAAGTTCATTGCTTCCATCTGAGATCTGATTTCCCTTTTTCCTTTTGCAGGAATATAGAGTATGATGTGTTTTGCACAACAAAATCAAAGCCCATAACTTGATCATTTATTGAATTGAACCTTTCCTGGACAAAGAGCATTTATAGATTCAATATAAGCAATGTTTCCACTATTGAATATGTGTGTGTCTGTGTGTGTCTGTGTGTGTGTGTGTGTGTGCATGCACACATGCGTATGCATCTCTACCACTAAGCTACACCCCCAGCCCAAATATATTTATGTTTAAAGAAAAGCTGTTACTTCATCTGATGTGTACCCAGTTGATTTCTGTGGAGAATTTTCTATTATCTCTGAGCCACGCTTTTCTGTTTCTCCTCTTACCTATGGTTCATCCTTCCAAATATTTTGAATATGGTATCCTCTGTATCATTTAAACATTAAGTCTCCCAAAATTAAAATGCACCTTCTTAATGTATATATGGCTCGATGTAATCATTGCCATAATTTATATAGCCAGAATTGAAAGTTGGATTCTTCCCAAGTGTTTTCTTGGGCTCTTACCATCACTAAATATTTCTCACCTGCAGCCATAGCCCTATGGCATTCAATCCCATCAGATCTCAGAAGCTAAGCAGGATCAGGCCTGGTTAGTACTTGGATGGGACACCACCTGGGAATACCAGGTGCTATAGGCTTGGGAGACAGTCCCAGCAACCCACTCCAAAAATAAATCCTCCATTGAAAACCCTATGAACAACAGAGAAACACTGACAATAATGTTTCGCCTGTTGTACTTAGGGTCACTATGAGTCGGATACCAACTCAACGGCACCTACAACAACAACAAATATTTGTCAGTCAAGGCTAGCATGAGGACAGCCATTAGTGAAGCTCAAATCTATTTATTACCTTTTGTGAGTTGATTTCTTAAACCTATCTGGAGCGTCATGCTGAGAGATGGAGTCATGCTGAGAGGACTTGAGTTTTAAGATTTCATCTCTCCCAGAAATGTCCAGGCATTCATTTGTTCTTCTTAAATTGTTAAGAAACAAAATTGAACCTGTGGAGATCTAAACGTGTCCTCCCTTAACTCATTCACTGCATTTATTGAATTTTATAGGGCATGGTTTAAATTTGCCTTCCAACTCTCCTCTCTAGGTACCAAAGATTTGTACTCTGTAAAAGCACCTCAGAATAGATGTAAAATCACAATCTGAATATTGAAACTAGGACTGTTAGATGGTTTAATGTTTACAGTAAAACTTACTTTGCACTTACTTTGGGCTACTCTAATTTAGAGTTTGTCATAGTGCAGGCTACAGTTTACCTTTGCACCACCACTGGACAAATAGTTTTCTAAGAAGTTAACGACACCTCCAAATGCAACTTTAAAAGTTGATTCAGCACCTACTGAGTGCCTGGATTGTGCTAGTTTGTCAGGAAACAAAAATAAGTGGGAAATACAGGATACAGAATAAACAGGAAACAGTCCTTTTGCCTTGGCAAGGTCCATTTTTTTATTAGTAATTTTTTTAAATTAGTATGTTTGGAAGAGTGGTGGGTCAATGGAAAAAAAAGAAAGTCCTCAACTAGATGAATTGACACAGTGACAGCAACAATGATCTTAAACCTAAAAAAGATCCTGTGCATAGCACAGTGTCAGGGAGTGTTCCATTCTGTTGTCCATAGGGTCGCCATGAGTCCGATGTGACTCAACAGTACCTAACAACAATAACAACAGCAACAACAAGTTATTGGATTTTATTCTGACATTTCCATTCATGTATATATCATTGTGCATTGCTCATGTTCACTGCCCCCATTACCTTATCATGACCTCCTACCCCATACCCATTGATCACCTTCCTCCCCACAATGGTTCCCCTTCTGCTTGCATGTATGTGTGTGAAGCAAGTTTTTTTTAAAAAAAAACATGAATATTTTGCTGATGGAGGAGTCTGTCATTCATCACCCCCAACCCCCTGTTGTTGCCGTGACTCAGGTTCTCTTGACCTGCACGCAAGACTTTGCTTCCTAAGTCAGGTGTTAAAACTTCAGGCCAGGCGTTACCCAGGCAATTGGATCAGCTTCCAGGATCCTTGGTACCATTCCACTGTGCTGGCTCAGAAGAGACCACAGGACTGTACTGTACCTGGAGATGGCCAAGGGAGAGATATGGCCAGGAGAACGATGAAATTCAAAGGAGCTTTATAATCTCTGTTTCACTTACTTATGCTTTTCCTTTTGGAGAGTGAAATTTCTGTGAACCAAGGGGAATGACCTCATTTAACTTCATCATCTTTTACTCTGATATATACCCATTTGCCTACAGCTGATCTGTGGCATCCGATCCAGTCGGATGTTGGAAGCTAAGCAGGGTCGTGCCTGGTTAGTACGTGGATGCGAGACCACCTGGAAACACCAGGTGCTGTAAGCTTGGGAGAAGGATCTGGCAACCCACTCCCAAAAAACAATCAGCCATTGAAAACTCTGTGAATAGCAGAGAAGCACTGACAATAGTGTTTCTCCTGTTGTACATAGGGTCGCTGTGAGTAGGACACCGACTCAATGGCACCGAACAAGGACAACAACATATACCCATTATTTCATTAGAGTCTGTAGTTTTGATTGTGCCTGTCAAGACACCAGCTTCTAGAACTTTATTTGAAGTGTTGGCATTTGCCTAAATTTGCAGCTTTAAGAAAATGACAGCTTGCTGCAGAGCAAGATAGTGATCTTTAGTCTTTCACTGTCTCTAGAGGAGAAATCAAGTATCTAGATTAAAACTTGGTCCTTGGAGTAGTTTTTGAATATAGTACTAAGTATCAATAACTTCAGATTTTAACATACACTTTCCACTGCCATTTCTGTTTGCCTGTAAGGAGCAGAAAAAGTAAATAAAATTTTAAGTATCTGCATAATTGTATCTTCTATAGGCAAAAATGAGGATTTATAGCTTGCTTTACAAATATATGAGTCCAACTGATGACCAAGGAGTTTTTGTCTCTCAAAGTCCTCAAATATTTAATAAAGATTGTCTCAGAACATTGTGTCTGATTAGTTTTTCTGATGCAAAGCCTCTTAAACTTTGTTAGGCTTTGGGCATCTTTTTGAAATCTTCTGACAGTTATAAAGACTCTCCCTACAAAATAGCACATAGTATCATATGCACAAAACCTTTAACCATAATTTCAAAGTTTATAACTCTATGGAACCTGTCCATTGGCTGAGGAGAAGAACCCATAGGTTTTTTTTTTTTTATTGGAAATTTTTAATGTACACCTTAATGTGATTCATTCTGACATGCTTTCCATTGTGACATTTCCATATACGCATTTTGTTGTGCATTGTACAGATAAGTTCCCCCTTACCCTCTTGTGCGCTTCCTCCCCCCCTTCCCTCCCCTCCTCCACCACCAAAGGCTTCTCTTCCATTTGCTTGTCTTTTTATGGTAATATTTTTCCTTGGAACCCATAGGTTTCTTTATGGTGTGTATCATCAATGTGCTTTTCTCTTATCCAGGCGTCAGCTGCACTCATGAGCACACAGAAGCCAGAGAAGTGACCTTATCTATGTATGTCTTTAACCTTACAAAGGATTAGGAAATTGAATGCAGGTGACTCCATGCAAATATTTTCTCTTCCCTTCTCAATTCCTTTCCTTCCCCTTCTATATCATTCATGGTGCCCCTAAGACTGAGCCATCAGCCTGCCTCCTGTCTGTCACATACTTCTGTATGACTTTGAGACTCTAGCTCTGTTGACTGGAATTATCCAATGTGACATTTTAAGGAAACATTTGAAAGAAAGTAGTATATGAATTTAAAATCAGCTGATTTCCAAAGACGCAAGTTTACTTATCTATAGATCTCTGCATCTATTGAACAATCATTTATTTACATTTAGAAAATATTTGGGTTCCCAACATGGCCTGATTCCTTTGGCCCAAGGACTGATCCAGTTGGTGAGAAAGATCTTGGTAGGTCTGTATTTATACATGTATGTCAGGGGTTCTCTCTCTTAATATCACATCAGGTCAGTCTGACCCATGGGCTGAGTCAGGTATGTCAGAGATCAGAAGATATTTCCTTTTCATCTGGTAGGGAAAGTGACTTGTGTGTGGTTACAGATCATGATATTGGGCTCTGTGTATGAATGACTCTTAAAGAGACCTTTTTTTTTTTGGTGGGGGGCGGAATATTTAGCTTTATGAATTAGTCAGGAGAGATGACATGGTAATATTAATATTATTAAAGACCTTTGAAGGTTTACTGTTATTTGATTAATGCTCTAAAGTTTAGAATTCTAATGAAGAAATAGAAAATACATTCCGTAGTGCACATATGCTATGCCATTGTTTTGACCAAAACATCATTTTCTGGTACCATCACATAATTTCATCTGCATTTAAAAACCCAAAAAAGTCACACTTTTATACACCTCACTTATTATCTTCTTGGTTGTAGTTTTCCTTTTTACTAGCTTAAGGGTATATGTTTCTGACTTTTCTTTCATGCTTCTCTTCCTAATCATGACTTGCCTAAGACCATTTAACTTTGGGGTTGCCGGAGAACCAAATAGAATGTTTGGCTCATGCACCCAATGTGACTAGTTTTACTTTCTGGTGATGTAAAGACCTCCTCCATGTCTGCGATTGATGGAAAACCTTGAGATTGTTGGGTCATTCCTAAAATATGTCACATGGCCTGTCCCATGTGTGCAGAGGAAGTCGTGGGGTGTGTATTTTGGAAGTGGGCTTGGCTGCCATTATCGTTCTATAAAACAATTTCTCACTCCATGATGAGCATATTATAACTCGCTTTTGTTAACAACCACATCATTTGCATCTCCTCTCCCTTCATCTCCTTGCCTTGCCTTCTCTCTCCCCCACATGTAGAGCCAAATTAAAGCTATAATTACAAAGGCCAAGGATGTGCCTCAGTCTTGTTTTGCTTTTATCCCCAGTGCAAAGCTGTATGCAGATGACTTCTTCATCATTGTGACAGTGACCCTGGTGTAGGAACCACTGGCAAAGCATGAGCATGCTCTGGGCTTTAAGGAGCCAAACATTCCCTCTAGCTGGTAGGAATCAAGGAAATGTAGTGCCCATGGGCAGCTGCTCACTTTCTTTTCCCTAGCTGCCTTAATTTTCAGAGAATTTGTGACCTTTCATCTCTGGGTTCTCTAGGGAGCAGCAAGAGGAGAAGAGCTCAGGTTCTAAAGCAATTCATCATGAATGTGAACAAAAACCAAGCCATTTCTATGAGGGAGGCTTGGCTGACCAGGCTTGACAGCAGTGCAGAGCAGCCGATGCATGGTTTCATCTTGCCATGGTGCAAGGGAAGGGAGCCCACGGTCCCACTCAGAGCAGCAGGATGCTGATATGTCTCATTCCTTTGACTTGTTACCATTCAGCTGTTCCTCTCCCTTACCCTCTGCAGCTCTCCAAAGCCCTTCCTCCCTGTGGCCCTACCATACTTTGGGTTTGGCTGCCATGAGCATTGGTTCACTCGGCAGAGGGCACTGGGAGAGAGAAGGTGTCGGTCCTGGAAACTACTGCTGTGTTATTTAAGACTATCTGAAAGAACTGGAAGCATTAGACATGGCCCTAAGGTGAAGAATTGGGCCTCACTTGTCTTTGTTTCCCTAGAACGTAGCACAGGGCATAAGAAATTTGTTGAATGAATGAATGGTTCAGATGAGACCACTGGGCTTCAAACAGAGGCAGCAGCATACAAAGAGTGGAGATATGATCCGGAAGACCCCTGTGGTGGAGAGTGCAGCATGATACGAGATGCTTGTAACAACTGAGAGCAGTATCTATTGGGTATACAGGATTTGAGGAGTCTAAAATCTGAGACTGAAAATATAGTTGTTAGTATTAGGTGCCGTCATGTCAGTGTCCAACTCATAGCAACCCTAGGTACAACAGGCAAAACGCTATTGTTAGTGTGTCTCTGCTATTTGTAGGGTTTTCAATGGCTGATTATTTTTGGGGGGAGGGTTGCCAGGTCTGTCTCCCAAGCCCACAGCACCTGGTGTTCCCAGGAGGTCTCCCTTCCGAGTACTAAACAGGCCCCACTCTGCTTAGCTTCCAACATCTGATGGGATTGGACACCACAGTGATACAGCTGCAGGCAACATAAATCTTGCCTAAGCAAGTGCATTCTTGTGGTAGAAATACTGCCTTGTAGGTAGAGTAGGATTAGATACTTTCCAGCACATTGATCCACCTCCCTGCTCTGTGATTTAACATATTCAGGAGTTAAGAGTCTTGTGAACATTTATAGAGCCATTAAATAACCTGTGCTAGCTTTTGAGCTGTGATTACAGAATGAGTCAGTAAGGCAGTAACTGGTGTATGGCTGAATCCCTATCTATAGTTTTCTTATTTGGAGGCTTCATTCTTTTGTAATTTCTCTTGGTTTTTTTTTTTTTTTAACTAGTTTTCAGAGCCTTTTAAAAAACATTCATTAACACCAACCTCAGGATGCTTATAATAGTAACATCAACAAAAAGTTAGGAAAGGCAACTCCAACAAAATCATAGACATGGTTGAGACCAGCTTCCTTGATTCCTTTAGTAAGCTTAACTTGAACATGTTCTCTGGACCCAGAAATGAACTAGGACCAGAGGAAGTACAAAATGAGGAACTGGAAAATAGGACTCATGCTTTTAGGGAGCTTCTAATCTAGAGCCATAACTTTTTGAGTTGGAAGGAACTTCAGAGAGTATCTTATCTAACTACTCCCAACTTTATCATCTCCCTCTATAGCAAAGAAGAAAACATACCCATGTATATCAGTTAGGAGAGAATTATGAGGCATATTATGCTTTGTGCATTTCTTGAAAGTTTTATTCTGAGATCTCTTGTTATTTTTGGAACACTTTTATCCTCTCCTTGAAATTCTGTTTCATGGAGACATAATCTTCTCCATGCCTAGAGAAAGCATTCTTAGATCTGACACGTCTGCACTGCCTTCAGTATAGTTCCATTTTCTAAATAGACCTCCAAAAGCAGTACCAAAATATTTTCAGCTCATATTTTTAAAATTGATTATTAGATGTTTGGAGCTGTGTAATCATTGCCTGCTCCCTTCTGGGTCCTTAAAAGGTTGAAAGCAGAGACAAGGGCCCAGGTGAGCATCCTGATTCAGTATCTACCTTATTAATGAGCCTACTGATCCCCAGACAAAGGCAGAACTAGTTTGGAATACATTGGTTAAACTTCTGCATATATTTCCCTGAAATTCTCTCACACATGTACAGTAAAATTCACTGCAGCATTCTGTGTTGAATATCAAAAAGCCAAAAACAAAAAGGACTAGAAACAACCTAATTGTTCCCCAGTGGATGAATGAATAAATAAAATCATCTATACCCCTTATAATGCAATATTACACAGCAATTAAAAGAAATGAACAGGGTATAATATATAGCCACAATTTGAGATTTCAAATCATATTATTTTATGCATAGAGGAATATGCAAAAATTAAAATTTTTTAAATTAAATTAAAAATATAAAGATATCATACTACATTATCTATATATTTACATTCAATAAATATCTATTAAGCACCAGTTTTCTACCAGGTACCAACAGACATAATACATACACATGTGCATATGCATAAGCACACAGTGTGGTATGTTTTTACATGATACATTTACAAATGGCACATATTTATATCTGTTGTACATTTAAAACATTCACACATAGTATGTTTGGAATTTGGTATAGTATCAGTATGATATAAAATTAAAGTATGTAAAATAAGGTTGTTGGGATTTAGCTCAAGTAGCGTGCTGCTCTGCACTCTCTGAGGTCCTGGGTTTGATCCCTAGCACCACAAAGATGGGAGCACGTGATAATCCAGTCCCAAAGCAATCCTGAAAAACAACAAGCCATTGAAAACCTTGTGACTAGCAGAGAAGTTGGGGCTGGGGTTTAGCTCAGTCGGTAGTAACTCTGCACTATCTGAGGCCCTGAGTTTGATCCCCAGCACCACAAAACAGGAGAAGGACCTGGCAACCCACTCCTGAAACACTGACGTGGTCCCAGGCATGACACCGTGTCCGGGAGGGTTTCGCTCTGTTGCACATAGGGCCACTATGAGTCAGGCCCAACTCAACCACCTAACAATAACAACAACAACTCCTGTTTCCTGACCACAGATGCTGCTGAATTTCCTGACCTCTATGAACTACTATTCTTCTTGGCCCGTTGGTCCAGTGTGTGACAACTATTAATTTAATCAGCACTTCACCCATTCGGTTGGACAGTCTCCACATATGCAGTCAGTTCTAGCAGTCCAGCCTCCCATGTGTCCTCTGGGCCTTCCTCAGTGGTCATCATCCCACAGGTGACATGTTGGGTCCTCCGGCCATCGGATGTCTTGGGATCTGTAATGGAGCCCCGTGGGCCCTGCTCATCTTCCTTTTGTGGAACACATGCAACTTGGCCCCCTTGCCCACCCTGGGAGGTGGGGAAGCCGATTGGAAGGGATCTCCCTCCCCATGGTGGGCCAGGACACCAGTGCCTCGCTGCCCCCTCCTGTCTGACTGTCCATTGCTCTCTGCCTTCCACTGCTCCCATCCATGGCTACAGCTGTGCTTCCTGTTCTGAAAGCTGAGGAAAGGGAAGGGAAGGTGAGCCGTTGGTGAGCTTTAGGGTCCAAGAATCAGTTTCCCTTTCCCCATAGGGAGAAAGGAAAGAAACCAACTTAAAAGGAGGCCACGGCCCTCTCCCTCTGTGGTCCAACCAGTAAGACAGGCAAACAACGTCCTCTACTTCTCGCTGTGACTGGCCAGGTCACTCACCAACCAGAGAGCCTCCGGGTGCTTTGAGAGGAGGGGCTGCTGGGAACGTGCAGAGGACTCTCTATCCAGGAGGAAGGCAATCCTTACAGGACTCCCGGTGACTCTCTTGTTAACTGTAAGAAAAGAAGGTGGATGATGGTCTCCCCAAACTTCCATCTATGTTCAGTGTAAATTCTAGGGCAAACACTTGAGGAAAAAGAGCTCTTAAAAGAATTTGTCTGGAAGGCACATTTCTGTCAAGAGGCAAATGAGAGCCGGGCACGATGGCACATGTCTGTAATCCCAGCGGCTCGGGAGGCGGAGGCAGGAGGATCGCAAGTTCAAGACCAGAGGCAGTCTGTGTAATTTAGTGAGACCCTGTCTCCAAAAGTAAAAAAAAAAAAAATGGACTGGGGGCACACCTCAATGGTCGAGCACTTGTAGAGCACGCAGGTGTGAGGCCCTGGGTTCAACCCCCAGTACTGCAAAAAAAAAAAAAAAAAAAAGAGGCAAATGAATGGAAATTCCAGATTTGCTAAAGCCATTGTCCAAAGGAACTGATGTGAGGGGAGACCCATGAGCCCCCAGCCATTTACTAAATGGATTGTCCCAGACTTCTTGGCTAAGAGGAGAGGAAGTATTATGTGAATCTTAACTCTTACATCAGAGAATACACTAATTAAGATATCCCTTTGAATTACATCCTTCAAGTAGACTAGAAATCTCTCACTAAAAAATTCTACAAAAAGTTATGCTACATCTGTGTATCATAAAAAAATTAATCACAATAGGGAAAATTTTTATATGGTAATGTTAAGTGAAAAAAGTCAAAATAATATGTCCATTATAGGATTGAAACCATATAAAAATGACATGTGTATAGATAGAGATTCAAATGAAACTTCAAAACTAATTTGTTGGGGAGATAGAGTTATAAGATTTTTTAAATTTAATTTTGATTCTGTTTGTTTTATTTGCAAAATATGAACAGTTCTATAAGATGACCTTTTGTAGATTTTGGCTCCATCTTGGGAGAGATACCTCTCAAGTTAGAAATCAGTTCTGCTACTTGATCCTGGGGGCTGGAATTTAGTTCAGTTGGTAGAGCAATGCTCTGCAGTCTCTGAGGTCCCAAGTTCAATTCTCAGCCCCACAAAAATGGGAGAACGGTATGGCAATCCACTCCCGAGGCAATCCGGAGGCAGTCAGCCATTGCAAACCCTATGAGGGTCGCTATGAGTTGGACACAACTCGACAGGACCTAACAACAACTTGATCATTAGGGAAAGGGCAAAGTTTCAGGCTCTGAATACGCAGATGGTCATTCCCTTTGCTGGGACAGAAGCAGACAAACTATAGCAACCAGGCCACATCCAGCTCCCAGAAGGCAAAAATGGTTTCTGTATGTTTAAACTGTTGGGGAGAAAACAAAAAGAAAATATTGTGACATGTTAAAAATTATATGAGCCAAGCGTGGTGGTGCATGCCTGTAATCCCAGCCACTCTAGAGGCAGAGTTAGGAGGATCACACATTTGAGGCCACAGGCAGCCTGTGTAACTTAGCAAGACCCTGT
Organism: Pedetes capensis; assembly: GCA_007922755.1. Taxonomy (NCBI): domain Eukaryota; kingdom Metazoa; phylum Chordata; class Mammalia; order Rodentia; family Pedetidae; genus Pedetes; species Pedetes capensis. The sequence goes on from VMDO01002162.1 coordinate 105,810, forward strand.
CTCAAAAAAAAAAATAAAAATGGGGTGGGGTGCAGCTCAGTGGTAGAGCACTTGCAAAGCCCATGTGAGGCCCTGGATTCAACCTGCAGTACTGCAAAAAAAAAAAAAAAAAAAAAAAAAAAATATATATATATATATATATATATATATATATATATGTATTTATGTATGTATGTATATATATACAGCCTGCAGCGTAGCCCTGTGGAATCCGATCCCGTCAGATCTTGGAAGCTAAGCAGGGTCGGGCCTGGGTTAGTACCTGGATGGGAGACCGCCAGGAACACCAGGTGCTGCAGGCTTGGGAGAAGGACCTGGCAACCCCCTCCCAAAAATCAATCTGCCATTGAAAACCCTATGAACAGCAGAGAAGCAATAGTGTTTCCCCTGTTGTACAGAGGGTCGCTATGAGTCGGATACCGACTCAACAGCACCTAACAACAACAACAACAACAATATATATATATATATATATATATATATATATATATATATATATATATATATATATATATTTGAAATTCAACTTTCGGGTCCACAGATAAAGTTTTATTAGGACTCTGCCACCTTTCTCATTCCTTTTATCAATGACTATTTTCCTGCTTGCAACTGCAGGGTTCAGTTGCAACAAAGACCACGTGGAAGGCAGAACCTAAACTATTTACTAACTGGCCTTTCCCAGAGAAAGTTTACCAGTCTTTGTTCTAGGACAAGAATTCAGTATGGCCTAGAGAACCAGACAGCCCACGTTCTTTATCCCTGCCTTCTTTATCCTCACTCCTCCTGGTCTCCTTGGGGGTAAGAGCATCATTGAAGTCATCCCAGTGCCACGTCAGATGAAGGTAGAAAAATATGTGCCTTCATGCTTCTAAACTATCCTCCTCCCTGATGGTAGACTGGAGATTTGGGTATACTAAACACTTCACAGAGGGGTGAAAGCTGTTTAGTTAATACTTACTCTCTTTTGGAAATGAAAAGCCCAACATACAGAGATTGTTGTTATTGCTTTTTTTATCATGGTGATCATTCCTGTATGTGGTCAAGGAAACTGTCAGAGGCAGTCACGCTCCGCTGCTCATGATGAACCAGACCTTTCTCCAGCTGAAATAGTCATGTGTGAGTCTAATTAGAATAAAGCTCATTAGAGACGAGACAGCCATTAATACCACCATTGATTTTCATAATGAAGTAAGCTGGGGGAGGAGACTTTAACAGGGAAGCTAATTATTTTGGCTTTTCCTCAGCACTCCTTCAGCATTGGAAACTGTTGTTGTGCTGAGTGTGGCAGCACACGCCTGTAATCCCAGCATGTGGGAGGCTGAGTGGCAGGATCCACATGAGTTTGAGGCCAGCCTGGGCTACAAAGCGAGATGCTGTCTCAAAAAACAAAAACAAACAACAAACAACAGCAAACTGTTGTTATAAATTGTCATTGAACTGTAAATGGAAATGCTACTGAAAAGTGGCCCCTGACTGAAAAGGCCCTGGGGAAGAGTGGGAGGTGTCAGCTTCCAGCCCCACTGCCCTTCAGGAGTTGTTATAAGCCCAGCTGCCCCTAGGGTCGCCCTTTATTCCCTTGCCCAGGCTCCTCCTCATTAGCTTTGCTCTGGATTCTAGCAAGTGGCTCGCAGATGTGCCAGCTGGAGAGTGTGGTTGTCCTGCCCCTGTGTGCCTGGGTCAGGAATGTCTAGCTACTCACAGAATCTTGGATCTGAGGTTGCCTCTGTGTAGTGACACATGGAGGAACAAGTAGGGAACAAAAGCGTGAGGTGGGCAGAGAAGGGAAAAGTCCGTTAGATTTATATATATTGCAGTTCAGATGGGTCAGCCATGTTTTATTAATCAAAATGTCCTTTGCCACCCAGAAGGTAGCTAAGTGTAGGGTAAAGGCAGCTGAGGAAGGATGACCCTAAGTCCAGAACTGGACGTGATCCCACATGCACTTTACACAGGTATTAAATAAATAAGAGTGATAATTACTAGACAGTGGATTCTGGGGTCCCCTTCTGTCCTCCTCCTCGAAGCTCTGCCACCCCTTTCCTAAGGTCCAGGCTGTTTTTGCCACAGGAGCTGTTCCTGGTCTCTGCTAATAGTTTTGCTCCAAACTTATTATCAGCTGAATTGTTAAAAAGGACTTCCTCCAAGCCAAGCGCTGTGGTGCATGCATTTCAGTGACTCAGGAGGCTGAGGCAGGAGGATTGCAGGTTCAAGGCCAGAGACAGCCTGTGCAACTTAGTGAAACCCTGTCTCAAAAAATAATTTAAAAGGGCCTGCGGAATGTAACTCCGTGGTAGAGCACTTCCCTGGAATGTGCAAGGTCCTGGGTTCAACACCCAGTACTACAAAAACAGGCAGGGGTTGGAAGGGTTCCTCCAGTGTGATCTGCAAAATACTGACAGCTTCGTTCTCTTATTCAAAGACCAGGACACTTCCTGTACAACCCCACTCAGTAGCCTCCCTTCTTCTCTCCTTCCCCACCCCTACCCCAGCACTGCCTCCCTCCAAAGCTAGCATATTATAAGTGATGTGATGTGGGCCAAACAAGGGTTCCATTTGGTAGCAAGAAGACAAAAATGAGCAATGAACATTTCCTGCCCTCTCCTGTAATGGAGGCTAATGTTGTGGCCAAAGTTTCAATACAAGATGGCCATATGTTAGAAGGACCACTAAGAGGGAAAGAGGTGATCCTCTAAGGAGATGATCTGAAGATCATCTGAAGAAAATTTCACTGGAAGATATGATATTGGAAGCAGATTGTAAAGACTGAGTAGCCAAGAAGAAAAGGTTGGAGAAGCGGATGTGAGGAAAGAGAGCCAGATATGTGAGTATCTGCCTGTGTAGGGAACAGTGAGTCTTGGTCCTGCTGCATTGTTTCTCTGGTGGTTATAGTACATGAACCATATTTTAGTAACTGTCTTCTCTTGGGATATTAGATTGATTTTCTCATGCCTAATAAAAATGCTGCAATGCAAATATTTATAAACATGCATTTAACAAATTTATCAAGATATAATTTACCTCCCATAAAAATTACTCATTTTAAATGCACAATTTGATGATTTTTACTAAATTTATCCACTTGCATAACCATAAGCATACTCCAGTTTCATAATACTTCCATCACCTCAGTAAGCTCTCCTGCCTACTTTCAGCCAGTCCCCAACCCTAGCTTCAATCATATAGTTTATCTTTGCTTCTGATTTCTATGATTGTTATAATAGAGCATATGAATCTTTATATGATTCCTAATGTGTATTGTCAAACTGCTTTTAGAAGCAGCTGTACCATTTAGCACTGCAGCCAGCAATATGTGAGTTTCATTTCATTGCATACTCTGAAGAGTTGGATGCTGCTAGCTTTTAATTTCTAATTACTTTAATTTGTATTCTTGATTACTAAAGCAGACTATTTTTCTATGTGCTTTCTGGTTTTATTGTGTTCTGAATGAGTTTTCATTTTGTGCATATTTCCTTTCATTGGGATCCTCTAACTCTTCTTTTTTTTTATTGTCGTTGTTAGGTACCCTCCAGTTGGGTCTGACTCACAGTGACCCTATGTACAACAAAATGAAATATTCCCTGATTCTGTGCCAGACACACAGTCTTTTTTAGGTTTAAGCCCATTATTGTAGCTAATATGTCAATCCATCTAGTTGAGGGTCTTCCTTTTTTTCATTGACCTGCCACTCTCCAAAACATGATGTCCTTCTCTAGGGGATTGGTCCTTCCTGACAACATGTCCAAAATATGTAAGACACAGTCTAGCCATTCTTGCTTCCAAGGAGCACTTCTTCTAGGACAGATCTGTTGGCTCTTCTGGCAGTCCATGGTACAAATAATATTTGTCTTCAGCACCATAATTCAAAAGCATCAATTCTCCTGTCTCCCTTATTCAATGTCCAGCTTTCAAAACCATATGTTGTTGTTGTTGTGAGGTGCCATCAAGTAGGTATCTGACTCATAGTGACCCTATGTACAACAGATGAAACACTATGTCAGTAAAAATACTATGGCATGAGTCAGGCGCACCTTCATCTTCAATGTGACATTATTACTTTTCAGCATTTAAAAGAGGTCTTTTGCAATAGCTTTTCCCAATGCAATGCATCTTTTGATTTATTGACTGCTACTTCCATGGGTGATGATTATAGAGCCAAGCAAAGCAAAATATTGGACAACCTCAATCTTTTCCCCATTTATCATGAAGTTGCATAGGGACCCAACTGTAAGGATTTTTGTTTTGTTGATGTTGAGGTAAAATCCATACTGAAGGCTTTGTTCTTGGATCTTCATCAGTAAATATTTCAAATCCACTTCATTTTCAGCAAGCAGAGTTGTGTCATCTGCATAACACAGGTTGTTAATAATGAGTCTTCCTCCAATCCTGATGGTACATTCTTCTTCCTAAAGTCCAACTTTTCAGATTATTTTCTGAGCATAGATTTGAAGAGGTATGGTGAAAGGATACAGCCCTGATGCACACCTTTCCTGACCTTAAACTAGACAGTTGTTCCTTGTTCTGTTTGAACAGCTGCCTCTTGGTCCATGTACAGATTCCTCATGAGTACAATGAAGTGCTCTGGTATTACCATTCTTTGCAATATTATCCATAATTTATTATGATCCACACAGTCAAATGCCTTTGCATAGTTGATAAAACATAGATAAACATCTTTCTGGTATTCTCTATGGTTGGCTAATATCCATCTGACATCTGCAATGATGTCCCTGGTTCCATGCCCTTTTCTGAATTTGTTTTAACTTTCCAAAAGTTCCCTGTCTATGTACTGCTGCAGTTGCCTTGAATGATCTTCAGCAAATTTTTACCTGTGTGTGATATTAATTATATCATTCTATAATTTCCATATTCAGTTGGGTCCCCTTTCTTAGAAATAGGCAGGAATATGGATCTCTTCCAGTCAATTGGCTGGGTAGCTGTTTTCCAATTCTGTTGGCATAAACAAGTTAGCACCTCCAGTGCTGCATCTGTTTATTGAAACATCTCTATTGGTATTCCATCTATACCTGGAGCCTTGTGTTTCACCAATCCCTTCAAGGCAGCTTCAACTTCATCCTTCAGTACCATTGGTTCCTAATCACATGTAATCTCTTAAAATGGTTGGTCATCCACCAATTCTTTTTTGCATAATGACTGTGTGTATTCTTTCCATCTTCTTTTGGTGTTTTGTGTGTCATTTAATATTTTCCCGGTAGAATCCTTCACCATTGCCACTCGAGGCTTGAATTATTTTCCTTCAGTTCCTTAAGCTTGAAAAAGAACATGTTCTTCCCTTTCGCTTTTCTCTCTCTAGTTCTTTGCACATGTCATTATAATATTGATTTTCTCTTCTTGAGCTGCCCTTTGAAATCTTCTGTTTAATTCTTTAACTTCATTGTGTCTTCGTTTTACTCTAGCTGCTCAGTATTCAAGGATAAGTTTCAGAGTCTCTTTTGACATGTGTTCTTGTTATTAGTTCTGTCGAGTTGGTAGAACACCTGCTCTACACTTTTTGAGGACCCCGGTTCAATCCCCAGCACCGCAAAAACAGGAGAAGGATATGGCAGTCCACTCCTGAAAATGATCCTGAAACAATCAGCCATTGAAAACCCTATGAGGGTCACTATGAATCCAACCCGACTTAATGGCACCTAACAACAACAAACTTTGACATATAATTTAGTCTTTTCTTTTTTTCCTGTCTTTTTAATAGCCTTTTGCTTTCCTCATGAATAATGTTTTTGATGTCACGCCACAACTAGTCTGGTCTTCAATCATTAGTGTCTAACTCATTAAATCTGTTCTTGAGTTGGTCTCTGAATTTAGGTGGGATATACTCAAGGTCATACGCTGGTTCTTGTAAAGTTTGTTCTAATTTTCTTTAGTTTCAGTTTGAACCTGCATATGAGCAGTTGATGGTCTAATCCACAACCAGCACTTGATCTTGTTCTGATTTTTTGAGGTTTTTCCATCATTTCTTTCCACAAATATAATCAGTTTGATTCTTGTGTGTTCCATCTGGTGAATTCCATGTGTACAACTACCATTTATGTTGGTGAAAAAATCTATTTGCAATGAAAGGTCCTTAGTCTAACAAAATCTTGTCATGTGATCTCCATCATCATTTATGTCACCAAGGTCATATTTTCCAACTAATGAACCTTCTTCTTTGTTTCCAAGTTTTGCATTCCAATCACCAGTAATTATCAGTATATCCTGATTGTGTGTTCGATCTATTTCAGATTGTAGAAGCTGATAAAAATGTTCCCTTTCTTCATTTGTAGCCTTAGTGATGGGTGCATAAATCTGAGTAATAGTCATATTAAATGGCCTTCCTTGTAGGCATATGGATATTATTCTATCACTGACAGCATTGTAATTCAGGACAGATCTTAAGATGCCTTTTTTGATGATGAATGTAACTCCATTTCTCTGTCATTCCCAGCATAGTAGACCATGTCATCTGATTCAAAATGGCCCATGCCAGTCCATTTTATCTCACTGATGCCTACAATGTCGATGTTTATGTGCTCCATTTCCCTTTTCATGATTTCTAATTTTCTTGGATTCATACTACATACATTCCATGTTCCAATTATTAATGGATGTTTACAGTTGTTCCTTCTCATTTTGAGTCATGCCACATCACCAAATGGAGGTCACCAGGGCTTTACTCCATTCTCTTCAGTAAGGTAGATTCTACTTTGAGGAAGCAACTCTTCCCCAGTCGTCTTTTGAGTGCCTTCCAACCTAGGAGGCTTATTTGCCAGCATTATATCTGTGTTTCTCTTTACTCACAGAGTTTTCAATGGCTAATTATTTCAGGAGCAGGTTAGCCATGTCCATCTCCCTAGTCTGTCTTAGTCAGGAAGCTCAGCCAAAACCTGTCCACCATGGGTGACCCTACTGGTATTTGTAATACCAATGGCACAGCTTTCAGCATCACAGTAACAGGCAAGCCCCACAGTATGGCACACTGCTTTGTATGAACTTTTCTTATAGCTTTCATATTTATATTTAATATTTGCATGTTAAATGCTGCAAGTATTTTTCCCAGTGTGAAGTTTGCCTTTTTATTTTACTTTAGTGTTTTTTATTTTTACGTGCAAAGGTCCATTTTTAGATGCTTAAATGTGTTACTTGGGGGGGGGGGGGCATTGTTTGTTTCTTTTGGTACTGGAGGATTGAACTCAAGACACTCTACCACTGAGCTGCATCCCCTCCCCTTTTTAATTTTTTATTTTGAGACAGGGCCTTGCTAAATTGTGCAGGCTGCCTCTGGTCTCAAGCTTGCAGTCCTCCTGCCTCAGTTTCCCAAGTCATTGGGATTCCAGGCGTGAGCCACAGCACCCCTCTTTGTTTTTCCTTGTGATCTTTTTCTATTCCTTTGTGACTGTGAGAGTTAACTTGCCTCTTTGAACTTGAAAACTTTAAGTTTTATGTTCTGCTATGTTTTTGTTAATATTTAGCATATGGTTTTCTTGGAATCTGTTGTGTCTGGTGATCCTCTTTGTCAGATACATCATTCTTACATAGGTTAAGCTGTATATCTGGGATATCTTATTCTGTACTGATATGGATTTTTTTTTTTTTTTTGCTTTTAATGGGTTAATTTTTTAAAAGAACATGGAAAAACCAATTGTACATTTGAGGTAGGAACAGCTAGATGGAAACCAGGTTGGTCAGAGGAAATGGAACTAAGATTGCTGTTGGTCTAAAAAACACATCCATTCGTTCCAAAGGCCAAGACCAGGCTTTCTCTGAGAGCTCCATGGAGGCAGGATGTGAGCTGTGCTGTAGGAAGAGTTTCATAGGCTGCTTGGAAAAGTTTCTAACATGTTCCAGAACAAAAGAGAAGACTTGGTCTAGGATGTAATAAATAGAGACCCATCCTTCATTAGGTGGGAGGTCAGATAGGAAAGCCTTTCTATCCCCTTTTAACTCCAAAATTTCAGAATACTATAGATATTTTTCACCCATCTGCTTATTGGGCATCTTACATGTTGCCACTACTTACATGTTGCCACTACTCTACATCCAAGGATGTAGCAGTGAGTAAAAGATTCATTCCCACTTGGAACATCTGACCAAGAGAGAAGACAGGCATCAAAGGAAGGAATGTTAATCAAAGAAAGTATGTTAATAATGCTGGGGAGTAATAAGTAAGTCTGCAGTTGTACCACTGTGACGTCCGATCATATTAGATCTTGGAAGCTAAGCAAGGTCGGGCCTGGTTACTATTGGATAGGACACCGCCTGGGAACACCAGGTGCTGTAGGCTTGAGAGAAAGACCCAGCAACCCTCTCCCAAAAACCAGTCCCCCATTAAAAACCCTATGAATAGCAGAGAAACACTGACAGCAGTGTTTTGCCTGTTGTACGTAGGGTTGCTATGACTCAGACACTGATTCAATGGCACTTAACAATAATGTTGTTGTTGTTAGGTGCTGTCGAGTCAGTATCCGACTCATAGCGAGCCTCTGTACAACAGGGGAAACACTATTGTCAGTGCTTCTCTGTTGTTCATAGGGTTTTCAATGGCAGATTGATTTTTGGGAGGGGGTTGCCAGGTCCTTCTCCCAAGCCTATAGCTTCTGGTGTTCCCAGGTGGTCTCCCATCCAGGTACTAACCAGGCCCGACCCTGCTTAGCTTCCGAGATCTGACGGGATCGGATGCCACAGGGCTATGGCTGCAGACTAACAATAATAGTAACAATAATAAGTAGTATAAATACAAATGCAGCTACGGAAGAAGTACTGTTTTATAAAGGGTGTCATAGAAGATAATGAGGTGGCATCTGAACAGAAATCTAGAAAATGGGGGGTAATAGATGGAGTGAGGACTGGTGACAGGGTGTGCCAGCCAGAAAAGAGGAAGGACAGAACCAGCCCTGCATTGCCTGGCTCGTTTGAGGAGCTGAATGTCATTGACTGATGCAGACGTGGGCCTACTTTCTCACCTGCACAGTTTGGTAGCTATTGGGTCAGTTGGTCTCATTTTTCAATATTATCATAAAAACTATAATTTATTTAGAACCTACCACATGCTTCGCATGTATTCTTCACATGTATTCTTATTATATTTTTCTTTTATATATATTTTTTATTTTTTATATTTATTTATTTTTATATATTTATATATATATATATTTTATATATTTATGTATTTATTTATATAATGTATATATTTATATATATTATTTTATATATTTATTTATTTATTTTTCTTTTATATTCTTTTTATATTTTTTATTTTTTGCAGTGTGGGGGTATTAAACCCAGGGTCTCATGTATGCTATGCAAGTGCCCTACCACTCAGCTGCACCCCCAGCCACTTTTATTATTTTTTATTTTGAGAGTCTCACTAAGAGTCTTGCTGAGTTGTACAGTCTGCCTCTGGCCTCCAACTGTCCATCCTCTTCCCTCAGCCTCCCTTGAAGTCACTGGGAATGCATGACATTCCGCTCATGTGTTACTTCTACTTCCCACAAAGACTCTGCAGGTTAGGTCTCATTGTTCCCATCTTATAGACAGGGAATCTAAGACGCAGCACTTCCTATCAGGAACTTTCATACAGTCCGTTCCAATGGAATAATGTTCAGTTCACAGCCAATCATTATATGCTTGAGGTGTGTGTACATTAGGCTGAATGCACGTACATCTTCAGAAAGATACTAAGGACTTCTATGTAATGCTGGGTGCGGTGGCGCACACCTATAATCCCAGCGACTCGGGAAGTGGATGCAGGAGGATCACAAGTTTGAGACCAGAGGCAGTCTGCATAATTTAGTGAGACCTTGTCTCAAAAAGTAAAAAAATGGGCTAGGGGTGCAACTCAGTGTTCCAGCACTTGCAAAGCAAGCAAGCACAGGGCCCTGGGTTCAACCTCCAGTACCACAAAAAAAAAAAAAAAAAAAAGACTTCTATGATAATGTCACACCTATACGTGGGTGGCCAGTCCTAGACGATTTGTCTGTTTTAAACCTGAATAGAAAAAGTACTTTAGGCACATTAGAGGAACAGCATCTTTATTCGAAGTTACTCTGAGCTGTTCTCTTTAAACTAGGCAGATGTAAAATTAAGACAAGTCCTTTCCTTTGCTGCTCCTTATCCTTAAAAATCTCCAATTCTTAGCTTAGATGCTTCAACACACAAACAACTTACAACCAAAACATACATTCTGAATGGATGTAAACTTTTTTACCTTTCCAGGAAAATAAAAATCTAGATAGCTGAAGAGGGCCTATAAGTTCATAGGCAGAGGAGGGCGTGATCAGGAACATTTCAGCAGCCAAGAGCTCCTTGGGGTATTTTGAGTCTGCATCCAAATGCCCCATTGGTTCTTTCAGACAACCCTTCCTTGTCAGCATCCCTAGGAGTTTCCATTCTTGCAGCTGGCTGGGGCCTCCTGAGGTCTTTCCATGTGTCCTTTGCACAAGGGTGGAATTGTAACTAACAGTCCCCAGTGCTGATTGCATAAATTGTCTTTACAAAGACTTCCATTTTGGGTCCTTCTCCAGGGGAAGGGCACACTTCAGTTAAGGGAATTGCTATGTATCTCCCATGCCAGCTCACTTCCTACTTCCTGTATTGTGACAGCTGTCAGTTTTAAGGTTCTCTTTTTAGCAGTTCTTTAACAATTTAAATGAGATATGAAGTCACATGGTGAAGCCAGCTCCCTGTGGTGTCCAAGAGGGCTGGTGAGCACACAGCCCTGTGTGATGCTGGGATGGGGCCTCCAACAGCAGTTTTCGTAGGTCACTTAGCACTGTGCTGGATGCCACATGGTACCTCTTAACTTCAACGTGTTTTGATTTCAAAGGTCTTTGTTACCAAAATATTTGGTTCTCAGAGCTGCCAACCCGTGATAATAATTAAAAAAGAGAAACTGATGTGAATTTGAATTTTGTTATCAAGCCACTACAGTTGTAACAAAAAAGACAAGGGTTGGCTCTGAGGCTTCTCTGAGCTTTGCCCACAAATAAAAAGGAGGGCTCCACCCCTACCCTGCAGGATTATATGAATAATAAATGAACTGATATCTGCAAGGCAACTAAGGCCTTTCGCTCCTCCTTCTCATAGTGATTGTAATACTTTAGAGGAACAAATTCTCCAGAAATGAAAATTATAGAGTCTTGTGTTTATCCAGGTTTATTTAGCTCTGTCCCTCTGAGGGTCAGGTGGGGGAGCCATTATTGTGGTAGCAGTAAATTTGCAAGTCTGAGATGGTCTTCGGGCTATATGACCCTGTAGCTCGTTTGCATTATTAGTGGGTACAGCAGTTTTCACATGTGGGGTGCACACATGCAGGTATGTGAGACCCTCTGTCATTGTTTCCAAGTTCTTCCTTGTGGCAAGGGTGTCCTTTCACCTGAGGGCTAGCTGACATGGGCTAGCTGAGGCTTTGCTTAAATTTGATGCCTCATTTCCACATGAGGGACAAAGGGACTTCAGTTTCTGTCTTAGAAGCTTTATCCATATGCTTGAGGTTCTGGCATGTCTAGGGCACAAGACTAAGGTGGAAGGAAATTTTTCTGACCCTTTTCAGATCACAGCTTATGACTATGGTCCTCACTCACATGACAGCCACAAGGAGGGAGGTCCCCATCCCCTTGCCAAGAGCCAGAACAAACTCAGAGTTTATGATAACCATTGTAGTCGAGGTAGCAGCGGCAGCAGCTGACATTGATCTCTACCTGCTGCACTCCATAGTTTCCCACTTAATCCTGATCATCACCCTAGGAAAAACAGACCATGATTATCCCCAGGAAACCAATGGCTGGTATTTCACCCATGTCCCACTTTCCTTTCCTCATGAAACTTCCATGAAAACTCCATGAGCCTCCAGCCGAGCACCCGGCATCCATTTGCCTATCTCCTCTGTGAGCCTCATGCGCTGAGGATAAGGTTGCGCATCACTTGGTATGTGTAGCATCGGGTTGATATGTTCATATGTCCTGTTTCCCACACTGGAGAAAAAACTCCCAGTGGTCAGGGACCTTGAGAGGCTCCCTTCTAGGTCTCTAGCAGGTAACTCAGCATCTCCTGAATGGTCTGGGCCAAGGCGAGGGATGGCATCACCTTGAACGGTATCACCAGGGAGGCTGTCTGTGGGGATGACTGCTCCCTACACACTCCTTGGGGACACTGGTTACCCACTTTATCTGCCCAGGAGAGGCTGAATGAGCAAGTAAATCAAGCCTGCAGATGACACTGGACTCAGACACTCAGCAGGTAGCAGGGCTGGGGGGCAGCAATCTGATGGGAGAGGAAACCAAATTGTACTAAGTAGTGACTCGCATTCTAACAGAACAAGCAATCCAGGATCACTTGGCAGAGAATAGGGGACCACTCATGCTTCCCCAGGCTCAAAGACTTCATTGTATGGCAGCATTTTTTTTTATCAACCATACTTACATGCATATACACACACCATGTATAAAAGTATATGCCAGGCACTGTTTAGTCACTTCATAACTATTAACTCACTTAATCTTTGACAACCCTGCGAGGTGGGCACTGGAGTTATCTTCATTTTATTGGTGAGTACACTGAGACACCGAGAGGTAACTTGATCAGAAGACCAAAACTAGTAAGTCACAGAGCCAGGATTAACACCAATGTACTTGAATATTAGGAAAATGTGCAATATTCCCCGTATACAGATATTATGACAAAGAAACTTGTTCTACATTTGAGAAATAGTTATGTACAAAAGTATTGTCTTTAAGCATTAGGACTTGTAGAAATACATTGCAATTATTTAAAAAATTCTGTTTTTAAGGGAGTATTCCCCTCCATTAGAACATGTTTATTGTTATTGTTGGACATGCCTCATAGTGACCCTATGTACAGCAGAACAGAACACTACCTGATTATGTACCAAGCACACTATCTTATTTATGTTTAAGCCCATTGTTGCAGACACTGTGTCAATCCATCTAATTGAGGGTTTTCCTTTTTTCCATTAACCTGACACTCTCCCAAACATGATGTCCTTCTAGGGCATGTAATCTGTATTTAAAAAGACAAAGGTTGAAGCCTGCAAAGAATAATAGCACCTGACTTTTCACAAAGCTCTGATCTATGACACTGTGATGTAGCAGGGCAGGCGCTTTTGTTCTGCACTGTCTGTGGTGATTTGCAGACCAAGAAAGCCATGTGTCTTGACTACAACAACCCAGCGAGGTCAAATGCACACCTTTAAGCCTAGCTCCAATTGTGCCTTAGAGTCTATAACCTAGGAGAGAGAAGATAAAATAGGTTCAAAAGGAACCATTTCCTACAGTCCATAAGCCTTCCAATACCTGCTTTGCTAGAAAATGCATCAAAGCACGTGGCCTTTCCAGGGCATCCATAGAGACGAGGCACAGTCCCAGAGGTGTCACACATACTTAGTGAATCTTTGTTTGTTGTCTCTTTTCTTTTTTGTTGTTTTGCAATACTAGGGGTTGAACCCAGGGCCTCGCACTTGCATGCTTTGCAGGAGCTGGACCACTGAGCTGCACCCCCAGCCCATTTTTTTGTTTATTTTGTTTGTTTGTTTTACTTTTTTGAGACAGGATCTCACTAAATTATACAGACTGCCTCTGGTCTCGAACTTACCATCCGCCTGCCTCTGCCCTCTGCCTCCTGAGTTGCTGGGATTACAGGCATGCACCACCACACTGGCAGTTTGCTGTGTTGTTTTTTTGGTTTTATTGGTTTTTTGTTGTTGTTGTTGTTTGTTTGTTTTTTGCTATTTCTTTAAAATGGTTTTACAGTGCATTAAACTAAGCTATCCCTGTATTATACAACCTCTCTGTGTGAAATTTTAAGTTCCAGTAATGGAGATGAAGCTGTAGAACATGAGCAGCAGAAAGGGACTTGTTCATTCTTCCTGGAAGAAGTCAATCTAAATGGATCATCCATCTGGTGATTTCTTTCTTTCTTCTTCATTTCAACCCAGGGCCTCACACATGCTTTGCAAGGCTCTACCACTGAGCTGCATCCCCAGCCCATTTTTTACTTTTTATTTTCAGAGAGGGTCTTGCTAAATTATGCAGGCTGCCTCTGGCCTTGAACTTGCAATCCTTCTGCCTCCACCTCCCAAGTCACTGGGATTACAGGTGTGAGCCACTGTGCCCAGCCCCATCTGGTGATTTCTTGGCTCAAGCTGAGTCTTATATATTCCTGTTAAACAAGTTGGTTATAAATTCATACTAACATAATTTAAAGGCTAATTTGGGGCTTGGTAAAACTTTCATTCTTTAAGATCAATGTTGTGGTAGTTGTAGTTGTTGTCATCATCATTGTTAGGTGCCATCAAGTTGGGTTCAATTCATAGTGACTGTATGTACAACAGAATGAAACACCCCCCAACACTGTGCCATGCCCAGCACTATGCCAGTGCTTCTGTGCTGTTCATAGGGCTTTCAATGGCTGATTATTTCAGGAGTGGGTTGCCAGGTCCTTCTCCCGTGTTGTTGTTAGGTGCTGTCAAGTCGAGTCCTACTCATAACAACCCTCATAGGGTTTTCAATGGCTGATTGTTTGGGTATTGCCTCTGGAGTGGATTGCCATGTCTTTCTCCCATTTTTGTGGTACTGGGGATCAAACCAAGGGCCTCAGAGAGCACAAAGCAGCACTCTACCAACTGAGCTAAACCCCAGCCACCTGTAAGATAGATATATAGCTTAAAAATTAGCCAACGTGTATTTGACTTATTGACTTTGTGCTCAGTCGTCACTGATAAAGCCTGGAATCTATGACAGTGAGGCTTAGGCTGAAAGAAAATCGATCACCAGTAACTATATCAGGCTCTGGTTTGAATTTTTCATTCACATGTTCTTTTTCTGTTTTCCTCCCAGGGTCGGGATTACTGTTCGGAAGAAGAAGATATCACATAGCACCAATTCTCCCACTCAGACCAGGAGCTACTACTGTGTAAATAGGTTACACCCCAGTTGAAATCTTTGCAAAGGTCGGTTCTCTTCAATGAACAGCACTATTTCAAAAGAAGATTGTTACTTATCGTATGCCCCATTAAATTACAGTGTTTCTTAATGAACTTACAAAGGAATATTGCTAAAAACAAACAAAGAAACAAAAACTGTTATTGAACTTTCTTTGTTGCTGCTAGTTAAAACTTGTTGCAACTTTTCACTTCTCTTGTGTCCAGGTATGCAGCAAAATTCTGCAACTTCACCTTAAAGATACTATTGGTTTTACAGATGCTCTCCAACCTATTTTCTATAAGATGAGGTAGTGGTGAACTCAGATATCAACCTTCTATACTAGACCCGTTCTGCTTCTAAATCAAGCATCTTCTTCCCTCTTTCCTTCTTATCTTTCCCGATCAGTCTAGAGACAGCCTGAGCCTTGCTTCTCACTAGCAGTGTTGAGCTTTGGAGATGGGATAGTTGCTGTGGCAAGCCTTGTCTCTCTGCTTAGAAGAAGCAGAGGAGCTGTTATCCATTAAAAGCATGTTGTGTCCTGGTTCCTGGAAGTGACATAGGCGTGAGCAGCAGGTTGTTCCGTTCCGTAGGTATCTTACTCAAGGATTAAGCTTGCAACATAGGCTTTGCTCAGATACAGATGGAAGTACGATCACAATCTTTTTGAATCCCTCTTCCTCACTTTTTTTTTCTAAGAAATAAACATTTTACTGTTTTTATGTATGCTTGTCTTCTCCCATTCATCTAGCTCAGTGTTTGAAGATATCCTGGGTGCAGAAGTTGAGCCCTCTTTTCCAGTGACCCGGATGATTGGCTTAAATGGCTCCCTACCCTTCCGTTAATAATCTGCCAAGGTTTAGAAAGGCTGTAAATTGTCAGAAGCGATGAGGGGACAGCCCATGACTTTTTAGGAGGGCCTGAAACCACCCTATGACCTTTCATTGCGTTAACCTAAAGAATAGCCTATTTCCTAATTCTCCCACTTCAAAATGCTCCATGAGCCTCGCCACTCCCTTTCCTCCTTACTTCCAGCGCTGGACAGTCCAGTGAAAAGTGTTGCCTACTCAGAAACCTAGGACATTTATACTGGTGATGATATTTGGAGATGCAAAAGCCAAAAGCCCCTGGTGGTGGTTGGGGGGTGGGGAATGTTGACTGTGTTCAGTAGAGTTTATTTTTCCATACTATATGAAGAGAATGATCTCTTCTCAAAGACAGAAGTAATATTTTTAACAAATATTATCACAAGTAAATAGCAATCAAAAGGAGAAAATAACTTTTGTATTTTTTTAACATGTTTGATAGCTTTGATGAGGGTTCTCTTTGTTACTTTCGGGGGAGGGCACCCTATGAAATGCCACGCCAGCAATCCAGGGTTGGGTTTGTCCCACAAAAAATGTAGAAAGAGCCCTGAATGGTTATCTCTTTTGGGGTTATAAATTTCAGGAGCCTCAGTATCAGCCACACTGCCACCTTCTGAAGGTGGATAGTTAAGAAGATGGGAAGTTAAGATGTTCTGGGTTGTCAAAAGATGGCCTGCCGAGCAGTCAGATGGGGAGACTTGGCGCTCATATCCATCCACAAAATTGCCGGCCACGTTGATTGTTCTCGTGGTGAGACTCCTTCTCTCCTTCCAGACCTGAGGTTGCCAAAGTGAGGGGAAGGAAACTTAGTCAAGTGCTATAGAAAATGGACTCAAATGTTAGCAGCAAAAATCCCTTAATTCTTGCAGCCAGAAGCAGCTATTTTGGGGAGCAGCTGTGGTTGTTACATAAATAGACAGGCAGCCAAAATCTAAGGCTTTTTATCTAGCTTCAAGCAGAAAAATGCAGGGCGAGTCAAGCAGTCTAGGGTTTTAAGTTCCCTCCCCTCGTATGGTTTCTGGCCAACTGATGAAAATAGTTTTCCTTAACTATAAACAAACTGAGCCCCACCTCAAATGTGTTCACTGGGGAAACTTTGTTCGCTGTTCTGTGGATGACCTTTTCTGGGAGCTTGTGTTCACATCAAGCAAGAATGAAGCAAATGTTAAACGTCTTCCATTTGCTTCGTCTAGTAACTGTCTCAGATAGTGTCTTCCCAGCCTCTAACCAGAAGATGGAACAGGCTCGTATCATTTTCCTCGCAGTCACGTTTAACATTTTGACATACTACCCATGTACATGCACCACGCATTTCTTGGGAACCTGACTTTTGAGTGTTGAATAAAACCGTAAATGCCATTCCCAGGAACCAACAGCTTTTTACCCAGAGCTCTGTCTCCCGTGTTTAACACTGGTACATCCTTGCTGTGCAAAAGTGATTCCATCTTCAGACACATTTCGTACCTCTAGAAATAGGTCCGAGAAATGGGATGGTTGAGTGCGTTGGCGTGAAGTGGTTGATTATGTTAGCAACACTCAAAACTGTCTGTTTTCCATTTGTTGGTTTTGATCATAAAATTGTCAAGTGATTTGTGTTTGTACTTTATTTTTCCATACCTTCTGAAAGGATCTAAAGAAAAAATATCTTGCCTCTTCCCCCTCCCCCACCATGTATCCAAACATTAAGCAGATTGTCTCTGATACAATGACCAAAATAGTCCAATGTCCACACTGGTGTATTCTGTTAGCTTCCAACTCGGGGAGTTGGAAGGAGTTGGGGAGTTGGAAGGAGGGAGGGAGGAAGTGGTTTGTGGATAGGGGGAAAGAATGATGAGCAATGGGCTGAGGAGTATTTAGCAGAGAGTATTTGGCTGTGTGCCTGGGCAGTTTGAAATCCAGCTGCCCAGTGGCCAGTGGGTGGGGCGAGGGCTGCCAGCAAGATTTACAGCAGGGTCACACACGCCTCAGTCCTCTGAGTTGTAGAGTTGTAAAAGTTCCACCATGTGTGCACAGCTTTCTTTTGCTTGGCAGGGATTCAGGATCATGGAGTACTGCTCTCATAATTGAATATGTGTTTGTTACTGGCAGACAGCCTTAAAAGAGGCTTTCACCTCTGAGATGCCTCCTAGACCCAGGCTGAAGCAGGAACATAGAATTGCGTGGTCTATTTAGGGACAAAGAAGGTACAAAGTCCAGTGAGGAAAAAGTAGGTCAACCCTCAGAAACAGCCACAGCCACACAGCAGCAGATCCCTTCCCATCTGCAGTGCCTAGAATTAGAGATTGGGCTTTTGACTCAAATAAGAATTGACCTGTTCCAGGAGTGGCCTTGGGTCCTGAGCCCCCTGCCGTGGCACCCTCCTGCTCCTCACTCCCAGGTGAGAGAGCACCTCTGTGTCACAGGCAGCCAGGTGTCAGAAGCAGACATGCCAGCAAGCTGACAGCCCCAGAGCAGGCCTAGGGAGGATGGAAGCCCCTTCTTCATCCCAGTGGATGTCATCCAGCGATGAGTTACAACTTTGTCTTACTCCCAACCTCCTCACCACTTTTTTTCTATTAGGGCAGGACTCTCCCAGAAGTCTGCTTAAAACAGAGATTATACCTCTTACAAATTTTACCTCAGTAGCCTGTGATGCAGGTTGGCATGTTGATTATAAGTCCTGCTTAGATATTGGACAAGAATTTAAGAGTGTTGCATCTCTACTAGTCTTAAGAAACTCGGTTAAATATGTTGGTTTGTGGAAAGAAAATTATTAGATTCTTAATCCAGGAAAATACTGAATAAGAATCTTGGGCGCCAGCTCTCTGATATTTTCCTCGTAAAAGGCAAAGCAATTGGTATCTAAAATTCTCTCCCTCTTCTTCAAACCTCCCTCAAGAAAAAAAAATTATTAGCTCACACTCTATTATTTTACATAAGTCTGCCTTCCATGCTTTTTCCCTGGAAGGCATTCTCAGAGCTTTTATTTCTTTGTACCTCTTAGAAATTGATCTTTTTGTTAAGCTGCTTAAAACCCCAGTGGAAAATCAGGCATGGTTGGTGCGTAGGGAATATATATTTAATGGCATAATGAAAAGGTGGCTTGAAACAGGAACTTGGGTTTCACAATGTCACAAGTGGCTCACTGGAACCCAGGGTGGCTTTGTAAAGCTGGGTAAGGCAGCACCTTTCACACTGCAAATGTCCCTGAATAAACCTGTTGGAATATCAAGAACGAGGTGTGTGAATTGCCTTTTGCCAGCAAATCAACCCATTTTTCCAAGAGTGGACTTTCTTGACTTCAGCAGTCGCCTTTTGTATGTCTGTGGAAAAGGGTCACAAAACTGTAGTACAAAATAGGGCTTGTGGGTAGATATATTTACCCTTGTGACAAACTGTGGTACTCACTGGTGATGCCCTGGTTTTCAGGAGACTCTGATCTAATCTTGGAGGAAGACAAAAAAGGAACTAGCGTTTATTATTTATACTCACTCTGTGCCCAATACTATGCTAGGCATTTTATAATTGTGGTGCACAATTTTCACAGTAGTCCTATAAGTGGGTCTGTTACCCCCATATTCTAAGTAGCATATCTTAAGTGTCAAATGCATCTATCCAATGAAAATGCTCATGTTCAAAGAAGGAAAGATGCCATTCAGGTATTATGATGATGATGATGATGATGATGATGATGATGATGATGATGATTACTGTTACTATGGCCCTTGCAACACTGTGAAAACCACCTTGGAGGGTATTCTACCTTCCAGATTCTTTGGCACCTCACCCACCTACCAGCTTGATTTCCTCATGGGGTGGGTTTTTCTTGGTCTTTCCACATCTGACAAGCTTCACCCAACCCAGGAGGGGCTGCTGGCTAACAGGAGGACTTTGGTGCTCAGAGGGAAAAGGTTTTAGGAATTTAGGCACAGGGCTCCCCAAACCCTGGAATCCTTTCTGCATCTAGGAAAGGAACCTGGTGCCTGCAGTTAGAAAGCAGATGCAACCAGAGCAGGCTTTGGAGTGCTGTGATGTCTTCCCAGAGTCCCCAAGGCTTCTTTCATCACTGGCTGCATCTTTTTAAAGTGAAAAGCCCAACCTTGCCGAGAGGCTCGGGAGAATCTGGCCTCCAGCAGTAGAGGAGAGACAGTGCCCAGACTACTGCCCTGTATTGAAACCCTTCCGTGCGGGCTAGGCTTGGATGTTTCTTTTTGATTGTTGGACTAGACATCTGTAGTTTCCAAGCTAGCGTGAGCACCAAAACTAGATGTGAATCTCAAGACAGCAGATGCTTTTGGATAGTCACGTGGTGACTTAGTCATTTAAGTCACTTGTTCCAAGGTCAGAAGAACCCCAGAATTCCCCCAGAGATCCTCTCTTTGCTTCTTAAAGCTCATGGTGTAGAAAAGATGACTCATCTCCATAGCCACTGGTCAAGGTGCTGCTTGGAGGGCCCGCACCCACCCTCATTGACTTAGCTTCAGAGAATCAGGAGTGCCCTTGGGTAAAGTGAGTGCCCTGTCCAGTTTCCCTGTGAAATCTGTCCCCAAGATCCTGATTACTTCTAACCTGGCAGCTGCCAGATTCCTTCAAGATGATGTGGAAAGTGGCTCTTGGCTTTTGGAAGCCACAGGAATGGCTTTAATTCAGGAAGATTCCCCCCTAAGCTGAATGCCTCATTCTGAGGCTGTCTCTCTACACTCCTTCCCATCTCAGGGCTTATATTTAGACCAAGGCTTTGAACTTGGTTGAGTAAGACTTACAATAAAAAGAACCTGGTAAACTCAAGCCAGAACTGCCTTAGGTTCCCTAGGGCTGAAAATAGTTTTAGAACCTTAGGGGGCCACTTGGCCCAGAACCAGGCGTAAAAGAATAGCTCCTGGTGTCCTCGCATCCCAGCGCAGACCTTCAGGGACTGTTCTCTCTTGACAGGCAAGTGAGCAAGGAAAGTTTTGCAGAAGATTTCAAGCCAGCTTTTCCACTCAAAGCAAGGTGCAAATTCATAAAAATTACTATTTTCCTGGAGCAGCACCAGACCAGCTGCTTGAGACTTTAAATTTGGATCCTTTTTCTTACCACACAAGAGACATGGATAAAGAAAATATAGATACGTTATCATGGACAGGCTTCAAGAAAGAGCTGTATTTTGCCTTTCTGTAATTTCTAAGGTAATATCTAGGAAAGGATCAGTATAACTATAATAAACCAAAACAGGAGAAGCTAGTGGCCGCTCTCGCACAAAGCTCAGAAGGAGCATCGAGGTCTGCTGGTGGTCTTACCCTGTTCCCCTTTTATACCAGATGTTCACATCAGTTTGACTTCCCTGGGCCTCTGGCTGGGTGTGTGGCTCTCATCCTTTCCCAGCCCAAGGTGTATATAGCACATTTCCCTAAGGACACGAGCCAGATTTGGCCACATACAACCACGGCCTTGCTCACACCCTCTCCCTCCCACCATGTGGCCTTCACTGGCATCTCAGCAGCTCCCCAGGATGCTCTCACACCACTGTCCCTTCCTCTAGGTTGTCCCAGCTGTTGCGCTTTTAACATTGCTCTTCGCAGTCCTAAGGACTCATTCATTCACCAGATCATGTATGGACACGTGGTGCGCTCCAGGCCCTGAGCCCATTGCCATCAATACACAGGGGAACCAAACACAGCTCCCACCCTCAAGGAGCCTCCCACCAGGGGAGACAGCTGGGAAGGGCTGCTGTAGGAAAAGCAGTGGGTGCTGCAGGGGCCTGCTGTGGTGCCAGCCTTGGGAGTGGAACCTTCCTGCCAACAGCGCCATCAAAGTCCACCTGTGTCAGGCACTGACGGAGAGCATTGCAAAGGGCCATACAGACTGCAAAGACAGTGTGGGACTCAGCATGAGGAAGGGGACATCCGGGGACTGCATGCAGCAGCAAAGGGAGCTTGAAGGGGAAGAGGGAAGAGCAAGGGGTGAGGACAGGAGGTGAACCCGGGCAGCCACAGGGGCTCAAGGGCTCCGTGGATTTGGGGAACATGAAGAAGAGTTCCAGACTCTCTCTGCCTTCTGCAGCCCATGGTGAAGGCTCCCCAAGAGCTAGGTGCCCTTGCTGTCAGGGTGGAGATCGCCCTTTGTGGAAAGGAACAGCCACCTGCAGAGATTTATTCCCACGTATCTATCTGCACCCCAAGTCCTCTTCCGGTCTCCAGAAAGTGTTTGAATTCAAGGGCTGTCACCTGGGTTTGGAGATACGGGGACAGCACTGGATCACCCTGACCTGTCTTTAGAGATGTGGTGACTCCAAATACTGCTTGGAACGAGGCTGGCCTAGATCCCAGATGAGGGTGCACCCTAAAATAAATATATGGGAAGCAGCAATGGGCTTCCCTGTTTAGTGCGTGATTCTAACCAAAGGCAGCTGTCCTTGGACAGCCCTCCACTGGGTTAGGTCACATGCACCTGGGGGCCGAGCCTCTGCTGGGTCACAAGTGCATACCTGAGTCCTGCCAGAGAAAGAGGGTATTTGAAAAAAGAAAAAGGAAAAGAAAAAAAAAGAAAAAAAAAAAAAAAAGCACAGATGAACTGTATGCAAGTAGGAAATTAGAAAATGCCTGCAAGCCTAGACAGTTGCTGAGGACCTCATGGGTGCATCAGAGCTGGGAGCTCTGCCCATATGAGTCAGGAAGAGCTCAGAGATGAGCAGGATTCCTCTCCAAAAACAATCTGCAGTGCCTTTCAGATTTCCCAAAGAACCTATTCAGAGTGGAGAGCATTGGAAAGAACATCCGAAAAGTTTCAGGCAGAAAAAGCAGAATGAGATGCATTGACATACTAGCTATGGTCAGCATGGTTTCCAGAAACCCAAGGAAAGGCTGGAACAGGAAACAGTTCCC
This sequence comes from Pedetes capensis, assembly GCA_007922755.1. Lineage (NCBI taxonomy): Eukaryota > Metazoa > Chordata > Mammalia > Rodentia > Pedetidae > Pedetes > Pedetes capensis. The sequence continues at coordinate 128,448 of VMDO01002162.1, forward strand.
CTGAGGCTGGAGGAATTTGGGGCTGAGGGTAGCTCTCCTAGCTGGGCGCTGGGCGTCTGTCTGGAGATGGCAGGTGGCCCTGCCTCACTGGCTGCTCCCCCAGGCTGCCCACCCCTGCCTTCTGGGTGCAACCTGACGCGCCCCACAGCAGCACCTGCCTTCTAGGCCTGCAGGAAGATTTTTTGCTGAAACACCCACTCTTTTCCCAGATAGTCCTCTGGCTCTTCGCTGAAGAGTTTCTAATTCTGTGTCCTGTGGTTCCCACTCAGTGTTCCACATGCCTAGTCCAGAGCACAGAAATTAGCATATGGCCTGCGGCAGTCCCAAGGCTGAGAGCGGACAGAACCTAGGGCCTCACCCTCGCCCACTTGAACATGAGGCGCCCACTCCCCGTTTTCTACCCTGGCCCATTTCCTACTCACCTCCACCTGATTGCAAGGAAAGGGACCTTTCCTTGCATCAGTTCTCCCTGGCTCCGTGTCTGCTCTTTCCCCGGGGTTTGCATTTTCTTCAGGAACATGGACTTCTATTCAAGGATACCCAAGCAGCAGGATTTTGAGGCATTCACTGTCAGCCAGGTCTGGTGGGTCTCTTGGGGCTTGCTCCTGTGAGCACCTACAGAGGGCGGCATATGGTGGGCATGGAGTGCAGAGGGTGGCCTCCCTGGCCACTCAGCCACCACAGGGGCTCCACAAAACAGTGCCCATCTGTTTGTATCCCACATGGCTGGCCACGCCCTCCCATGTTTCTGGATTTGTCTAAAGCACATATCCATTTACTTTTATAGTAATATGAGACACATTATAAGAACACAGCATAGACATTTTAAATGAACAAGATAACAAAACATTATGAGCGAAAGTTCTAGGATTTTCTCTCTGAAGTCCCGAGGGTGACCTCGTCTGCCTCTGGGTATGGTGTACCCCCACGTTGAACCCTCTGCTTCAATGCAAGTTACCACACCTTGATGGCTTCCCAAACCACCGTAGGCACCCGGCCTGTGGAATTGGGAAGCCGTAAGGCAAAACTCCCATGTGCTTTGAGCCTGGGAAGTGAGGCAAGCGGACTCATAAACACCAATTGAAATAATCCCGAACCCCGATGGGAGAGACATCTCTATGCTATAGTGGCTACAGGTGCTAAGACCAGGGCAGGTACACAGGGTCTCCAGAAAAGGACATTGGCAATATCCCCAGCTCTCTCCTGAGTGGGATCCCTTGAACCCCTAAAGAGCTTCAGCAGTAAGGCTCCCCGCGGCACCAGGGGACCATGTGGCCTGAATAGTATTTTTGCTTTGACCACCGAGATGTTTTGATGATTTCTGTTCCATTTTGAAAAGGGTCTGAGAAAGTGTACAGGTCTAATTATATATACATATTTATACATGTGTATTTTTGTTTACTGTTACATTTTGACATTGGACTTTCTATTAAATAATTTTTAACAGTTGGCCTGGCTTTGTTCTTCCTTATGCCTTTCTTCTTTCCTGGGTCTGGGTTGGGGGTGATTAGCAATGCCTATGAAAGGCCCTGTTGCTGGCCCTGGCCCTCCTCTTCCCTTCTCCAGTCCATGGGCATGAGGACTTCTCTTTCCTTCTTATGTGGTCTGCTGCTTTTGTAGGGTGTGTGCTGCTTCAGACACCCCCGTGGAAGGTCCCCAGCCTTGTTTTTATCTCCAGCTTTCTCGGACAATCACTGTGTCCCATCAGCCTCAGCAAGTTCATCAGCTCACAGGCTGAAGTTGCAAGAATAAGGACTGGTATGAAACGATGCTTTGAGCTTTTTCTCTTGTGCATTCGCCACACATGCATGCATGTGTATGCACCCACAAACATACATGTGCGCACACACATGTGCACACGCACAAACAGGGTCCTGTCTATGAGAGCTTGTTGTTGTTAGTTAGGTGCCATCAAGTTGGTGTCCGACTCATAGCAACTCATAGTACAACAGGCTAAATACTATTGTCAGTGTTTCTCTGCTGTTCATAGGGTTTTTGATGGTGGATTGATTTTTGGGAGCACATTGCCCGGATCCTTCTCCCAAGCCTGGGGCATCTGGTATTCCCAGGCGGTCTCCCATCCAAGTACCAACCAGGCCTGACCCTGCTTAGCTTCCAAGATCTGACAGGATCAGAAGCCACAGGGCTACGACTGCATGCTTGAGACCCTAAATAAGTTATTTAACCTTCCTGAACCCAGTAAAAACAGTAGTTTGCTTATAAGTTTGGCTTGAGATTCCCTAGGAAGGGCCTTGCAAACAGCCATCTGTTTCATAAAGATTCTTGTTTATTCATTCCCCTCATGCGGCCAGCTGACATTTGTTAATTGCTCAGTGAAGGCCAGACTCTGGGGTCACCCAAATAGGGAGTCAGGGGTGTGAGGATTTAAGGAATTTCCCCCCTCCAAAGCCAGGCGTGCCAGAGGGGCCGAATGAAAATGAGGCCTGTGTCTTACCATCTGCCATGTGTCCAGCTCAACCCTGGGACTACCTGGCATGTTTGGGAGGCCACAGCCAGTGGATTCTCCCATGGCACTGGCTGTCCAGGGGCTACTGAAGAGAAATGCACTCACTCAGGGCACTTGGGCAAAGTGGGAAGCCAAAAGCTGCTCTCTTCCCTGTCCAGTCAGCCTGTGCCCCACTGATAGCACTGCTTCCATCAGCCCTCCCACCAGCCTTCTCCCACCCCCAACCCCCTGCCCCCGCCCCACCACCCTTCTCTGGGGCCCAGATTGTCTTCACTGTTTACTGATGGTGTGGGGGGGAGGGGCAGGCAGTAAGGAGCGGAGTCAGATCTATTCCCAGGCTTTTCCCTCCAAGCCATGGAGCTGGAAGTTCAAATATGCTGCTGAGTTTTATGAACTGTCAAGCAAGGCAAAAGCCCAAGTGTCTGCCCAAAGTAAACCTGAGTCGGATCTGGTTCTTTCAGAAGCAAATCTCCTTCTCCCAGGAGAGGCTCCCTGGACTCACAAAGGCCAGCCCAGCCAGAAGAGCTCCGTAAGGCCGGCACCCCACAGACAGGAGGGCTGCTATCCCAGCTCCTGAATGGGGCATCCAGGGCTCCCTTTAATTTCTGCCAAAGAAGGACCAGGGGCCAAACCCACTGGGCTGCTCCCAAGCTCTTGCTGGCAATGTGGCTTCCAGGTTCTTGGTATTAGCCGGTTCGGAGCCAAGGCCAGTTGTCCAGGGTTCTCTTGCTTGGAAGCAGGAGGTGGGAATTGAGATGCCAGCAATGGAGGGAGGGAAGTCCAGCTTCATAAGGCCTCCCACTCTGTGGGGGGAGGAAGGCAGCAGTGAGCCTGTGCTGGAGCTGGGCAGGGTGTGGGATCACTGTTGGGGGATGGGAATTGCCTCTACCACATGCACCTGCGGGCCACCAGCTCAGACACCATGACCTGATGGAAGAAGAAATACTCAAACTCCCATCATATCAGTGATCCAGGTGCCTACTCTCCAACAGAGCCAGCTTCTGCCCGCTGGCCTGCTCTCTACCTGATCCTCACCCCACACTAGGCCACCACGTTCATTTTCCTAGGCTGGTACTTCCATCCCTAAACCCAGAAGATGCCCATTTCTCCTCCCACTGTGAACTAGACTCCTTGGAGGGCCGCTTCAAAGGGACCACCCCCACGAACCACCCTCACCGTTGGCTCATCGTGCCCATTTTTCTTACTGAAGAACATTCCTTTATGGGTGCAGCCAGGCATAAGGCGAAGGTGGGGTACAAGAGTGCTCTGACTAGGCTTGCACCAGGCTGAACTCTGGCAGAAGACCAAGTGCAAGGTAGGCCCTAGAAACCAGGCCACGGTGTCACTGTGGTTCTCTGACTTGCTCTTCACCCAGACTGGACCCTGCTGAGGAAGGGTGCCTCATGGCAGAACAAGTCCAGGTAAGTAGTGGGTCCAAGAGCCATGGTGACAATGCAGAGGGAACTCAAGACCGGGGTAGAGCACCTGTGTTCAAGGAGACATTAATCAGAATATACATTGTAAGGGATATTATAGCATTTTTTGTTGTATGGTGCTGGAGATCAAACCAAGGGCCTTACACATGCTAGGGAAGCCCTCTACCACTGAGCTGCACTCGCCCCCCAGCCCTAGCATTATTTCGAACAAGGAAAATAGGACACAATCTTAACACCTACTCAAAAGAAAGAAGAAAGAGAAAGAAGAACCAAGAGAAAGAAAGAGAGAAAGAAAGAGAGAGACAGAACAGAAAAGAGGACAGGAGAGGAGAGGAGAGGAGAGGAGAGGAAAGAATGGGAAGGAGTGGGCCTGTGAGTCCAGACTGTGTTTCGAGTTCCAGTACCTCCAGAGACCTAGGGGCTAGAGTTCAGCTCAGTTGGTTAAGTGCTGCTCCATACTCTCTGAGGACCCAGGTTCGATCCCCCACACTGCAAAAATGGGAATAGGACATGGCAATCCACTCCCTGAAGCAATCCCGAAGGAATCAGCCATTGAAATTCTATGAGGATTGCTATGAGTCGGACCTGACCCAATGGCACCTAATAACAACAACCAGAGACCAAAAACTCCTGGCTCAGCCGACCAGCATCTTGGGGAAACCTAGAGATAAGACCAGAAGCAGCCTGGGTCATGTAGCCCGCAGCTCTAAGCAGCCTCTTCTTGGCCTACAATCTTGCTTTCGTACCCTTCTCTTCTCATGTTGAGGGAAGGAAGAAGTGAAAATGTTCACCACTGAAACAGGAATCCTGGGCCCTTGCCCAAGCAGCTCAACTTCCTTGATTTCCCTGGAGATTACGGGATACAGTGCAAGCCTCTAACCACTCCTGCTTGCTCACTAGGGAGTAGGCACCACTCTTGACGCTCTAGTGGCTTTTCAAATCTGTGCTTCACCTCAAATTTCTATGCCCTCTTCTCTTCTTTCCCCATGTAAATGGCAGATCCCCAGAAATCTTGGGCTTCGCCTTCCTCTGAAGTCCCAGAGTCAGTGAACTAGGCGTAGAACTGAACCTCCCACCAGTGCTTTGGGATCCGATTGCAGTCATGATTTTTGCTCTGATGGGCCTCTCTCCAGTCTTCCTGAGTGTGTTCAAATCTGGAATAAAACACCTCATCCACATGCATCTATCTCCTCCCAGGGCCGCAGGTCCCACCTGGACCCTCACACACAGCACCCTCAGACTTGCCCATGACTGTTTTCCACAAGGTCTCCAGGACCCTCAGGGCAGAGTAAGCCCCGGAACCTTGGCAACCGTGGGCTGGTCACTGAGACGAGCTAGAAAATATGTGAGAAGAATTTCCTGAGGGGCTTAAAAATATAGATGGTAGATACATAAAAAGACAACAGAAAGACAGATGAAACACATACCAACTGTCATATCTGACTCCGCAAAAGATCTGATCTGTTGCTTCAGGAAGGGGATTCCAACAGGCGCCAGTGTGGAAACAGGGTGTCGAGGGTAGAAGATACTGAAGAAAGCAGGTGCGGAGTGAACTATAGGACAGGTAAAAACCCCCATCTACAGGAGGAGGGGATTTCATAAGATTTAGCGAGATAGCCAGGCAAGGTGGCACACGCCTGTAATCCCAGCGGCTCAGGAGGTGGAGGCAGGAGGATCGCAAGTTCGAGACCAGAGGTAGTCTGGGTAACTTAGTGAGACCCTGTCTCAAAAAGTTAAAAAAAAAATGGGCTAGGGTCACAGCTCAGTGGCCCAGCACTTGCAAAGCATGCAGGCGTGAGGCCCTGGGTTCAACCCCCAGTAGTGAAAAAAAAAAAAAAAAAAAACTTAACAAAATGTTCAGTGCACTCCAACCACAGTTGAGAAGAAATGCCTGCAGACAGCTCTCCTTCCAGAACATGGTTCCCCAAGAGTTTTATGGCTCAAACTAATGGTACCAACAGTGGATAAATGCTAGCAGTAGATAGAGGTTAAGCGGCTGCCTCCCCATAGACACTAAATAAATAAATACATAAGTAAATAAATAGAAGCCATCACTTGGGACTCTACCATGGTTACTCATTAGGATCACTAGGAAGCTCTTCCAAATACCAATGTCCAGACCTCAGGGTCCATTCAGGCAGAATCCCTGAAGATGGGGGTGAACACTAGTATCTTCAGGTTTCTCCCCAGGTGACCGTGAGGCTCAGGAGGGAGGGAGCTTGGGAACCCTTTGTGCACCTTGCCTGCCACTGAGCTGGGCATCTGTGAAAAGCACTGAGCAGAAAGCCTGTCCCCAGAAGTGCTGCAGAAGGACAGAGTGTAGTTGTGTCCACAAACCCTGAGGGCGTGAAAGCCCAGCAAGGTTCTCAGAGAAAGGGACAAGGAGCAGGCCCTGGGAGGGACTCCCTGGTGACATGTGAAGGAGCAAGCCAAGTGTCCCTCCCTTTGATGTGGGACAAGACAGTGATCAGCCCCTATATGGCCAAGAGTTCAGGCTAAGGAAAGGCCTCAAGGATTCACCTGTTTTCCAGACATGCTTTTGCTCAAGCCATTCAAAAAAAAATAGGAATGTCATGTAGATCCCCTGACCGGAAACTCGTCACCTCCTCTGGCAATTCCTATGCCAGGCAGAATCTACCCCTTGTAGCTGACCTCAGGAACAGCCTAAGCCAGCCCCTGCCCTGCCCTGAACCCCCAGAATGCCCCTAACTATAGCAGGCACACTGAGGCTGGAACTCAGCATCCCAGCATGCTGTGGACCAGCCAAGGAAGGCAGATCCCACGCCCTCCCCCAGGAAATCCTCCCTGTGTGGTAGGGATCCGTGATTTCAAGGGACTGAGGATCATAGCTGTTCATCCTCCCTGCAGCGTCCTGTCCCCTCAGACAGAAGAGCAGGATTTGCATACCCTATGCCTTTGGTGGGGGAAGAGGGGCTGCAAAGGCTGAGTTCTTGGGGAAGGAAGATCAATCATCCTGGGGAGTCTGGGAATTGCCAATTTGTATGTGACCCCAGACACATGCCTCTCCCCATGCACAGCAGTCAGGCTCATGGCTGGAATGCCAAGCACAGGCTCCAGTTGTTTCTGGAGTTCTGGTCATTGGTATGCTCTGCACTTGACCACGGCCCTGACGCTGAGTTCTCACGGGCTGCTGTCCTAACGAGACTGGGTAGCTGTGACTATAACCAGCACTGACAAGATCCCAGAAAAAGCAGCTTCAAAGACTCACCTGCCACCTCCTTCTCCTGGGGCCCCAGCTCAGGGAAGAAGGTGTTGGGAGGGGCTGAGTGGCCCCCCAGAGTCTTTCCAGGTTAACCCAAGTCACCTGGGGGCACATCTTGTCAGTCACAGACCTGGCTGGTACTCACAGGGAGGCACGTCTCCCATGATCAGCCTGGAATACAAATGGGGTTTTAGCTGTTAAGACCAGGTCGAAGGGCATGGGAGGAGATGGCGTGAAGGAGATGCCCCTTCCCAAGCTCCAGCACTGGCCGGAAGCTACAAGGGGAAATTCCAATCACTATCACAGCTCTGTCTGGCTTGCGTTTTGACCTCCTGTGCCCAGGCTTTGCCCCAAAAAGGAAAAAGAGGAAGCTTAACGCAAGTCACCCTGAAACCTCCTTTATCCTAGAGATGGTATGTCCGGCATTCATGTGTCTGCAGCCTCAGCGCGATTCTGGTGGGTGAGGCCCCTCGCAGCTCTGCTAGGGTCTGTGGGGGTGGCCCTGGACACCCTCCCCATCCTAGAGGGGTAGGGTGGTGAGGATGGCACTGTGCAGAAGGCCCAGGCAAGGTGAAGGGCCTCACACTGAAACATGCTCCCAGCCAGTCCCCAGCTCCCGCCCTCAGCTTCCCAGCAAGATGGGCCTCTCCATGTCACTTACCAAGCAGTGACCAGCTCTTCTCCCCTGTAATCCTCCTGATGCCCCCTATAAGTGGGTGCTGACCTTTGATTCTACAGTAGGGGAAACTGAGCCCCAGAGAGATGGAATAGCTTGCCCAAGGTCACACAGCAGTAAATGGTAGAGCCACAATGCCACCTCAGGTCCATGCCACCCAGAGGCCTGACTTATAGCCATTCTCTTCCAGTGCCATGCACGCGTGTGCCTTGGGCCACCATGTCATTATCATTGCACTTTGGCTACGGCTTTGCCTGGGCCAGCGTGCAGCCTGCTTCTCCATCTTCCTTCCCACATGCCCTCTCTTCCTTTCCCTCAACAGAAGCAGCAGTCCTAACTGTGTCCCTCCTGCCCTAGGCCCCTCCCATCCTGCCCCAGCCAGCATGGAGTCTCAGGCAGCCATGCCTTCCCTCAGCCATGGTCTGCCTGCGAATGCCCGGCTTCCCCCTTTCCTCCCTTGCTTTCTCCTCTGTCTTCCTGGGCTTTTTCACTCCCCACCTAGATGATTTGGAGTCCATGGGGATAGCCTGCGAGGGCCATGCCAAGGAGTCTTAAGCATTCTGCCCAATTCTGTCCAGACCATTCCTGAAAGGCTTATTCCCATGACATCTTCTGGGTCCTGTGGCCTCCCAGAGACAGCTCACAGCCCACAGCTGCCTTCTGCCAAAGGAACTTTGTTTGCCAAGAGCTTGTGAATGTGCTGCCACTGCATTTGCATCTGCTCCCAGTCTTATTGAACGGACATTGCCCATAGAGCCATCTCTCCCGGCTTCTCACCGGTGCTCAGTCCTCACAGCTGATTGACCAAGACAGCCCCTGACAGGAAGGAGTGGACAATCAGAAGCCAGGCAGTACTCCCCACGCCCCATGGGCTGGCTTGTCTTCTAGGACAGAATGTGTTGGGGTCTGCTCCAGCCCGGCAAAAGACCACAGAGCTTCACCACAACACCAGTACACTCAGGGACCCTCGGGGGTGGGCAGGAGCTGGTCAGTGGCACTGAGAAGGACCTCGGGAGCCTTCTTATGTGAAACAGGAACTTTATTAAGCTGTTCCTTTGTAGGAGAGCCTAATGCTTTCTAGCGGACAGCACAGGTTAGTGCTGCTACCATGGAATAACAGCTCTGTATCAGAGTAACAAACAGCTCTGATGTCCTCGCTGGCTACACCAAAGGTCTGATGATGTTTTTTCTCATCGCCAGTCATCTTCTCCTGTCACCTCCTCCCTGGCATGGGGAGATTGAGAGCTCTTTCTTGGCTTGCTCGAGGTCTTCTTTCTTGACCTCGGAGTCTTGCCTCTCAGAGGCTTGATTGAAGGTCTGGACGATCGAAGTGGCGAAGTCAGGTGTAGGATGTAACAACAAAAGTTAAGGTGCTCGGGATGAAGGAAAAGAAAGGACGCTGGGGGTAGTCTGTAGTGTGCTCACATACACCCTAGGTGGGGGTCTGGACCAAGATGCAACCAATCAGAGAGAGGCTCCTGCCAGGAGGAGCAGCTTTCCATATGAGGGCTTGACAAAGTGCACTTACAATTGGGGGGTTAGGTGCAGGCTGGACCAATCACTGAGCTCTCCTTGATAACTAATTGGATAGCTCTGGGCAGAAAGGGCCACACCAGAGCTGGGCTGTTTGGTTAAGGGTTAAGGGTAACCAGATGTGGCAGAAACAGGACAGGATCTGGGGAGGGCTCAGACCCCAGCCCAGACCGAGTGGGCTTCAGCCCCAGCACCCTCCTGGTCCACCTCAGGGGTGTCCAGATAATTCCCTGCAAGAATGGAGATGGAGGCAGGCACTGGCTGGGAAGGCAACTGTATCACATCACCTGTGGTAAAGACCACAGGCCCCCAGCATCTGTGAGCAGGACAGCCCAGCCTCCTGGGTACGCTGGGGGTGTCCAGGCTGGTAGGTGGTTGTTTTTCCTCCAAAGCCCATGGCCAGCCCCACCTGTACCCGTGGGCTGTGGTTTGGGGAATGTTTTGACTTGAAACATTCAGGCCCACGGTGGTATTTGGAGTTGTGTGACCCTTCTGTACTAAAAGAAAAGAAAAAAGAAAAAAAAAGAATGGTCTCTTAGTGGAAAGACCAGGCAACAATTCTGTTGCCAAAATGCTGGCTTCCTGAGAGTAGGCTCAGGGGAAGCTGGTCATGTGACAATTGCAGCCCTTGCTCGGGTCAGTCCATCTGGAAGACCCTGCACTAGTGTGGCAAGGCTTCCAGAATGTTAGGCTTCTGCATATAGTATAGCCTGGTTTTTTCTTGGTTTCTCCTCTGCCTCTTTAAGAATACTCTCCTCTGGTGGCCTGCGGGGTTCTCATGCTGTGACTGAAAACACTTTTTTGAACCACTGAACGTTGCTCAGGGAGGGTGGCTATTTGAGAAGGCCTCAAACAGCTTCTCTTGGGTGTTGGTTGTCACGTGGGACTTCACCATCACTGATGTAGTGGTCACCTGAGGGAGGAAGGTAGTTTACACCCCAGAACAAAATGGTGGCCACCAAAGCCAGGACACACTGCACGGTGTCCCTGTCACCAAAAACCAATGATTCATCTCATCGACTGCTAGGATCAGAAGAGAACATGAGAATGTTTCTAAATATTCAACCTAATGAAGAACTAACCAGTTTCCTAAAATAACAAAAGCTCATTTCAAAGATTATCCACTATTAGGAATGGTGTTCAACTAATTTATCGAAACAAATTCTCTTATAGACAGAACTCATTCCAGTAAAAATCTTTTGTGTAGAAGTTGGCATAGTGAATCTAAGATTTATGTAGAAATGGGAAGGACCTAGGTTGACAAAAACAATTTTGAAAAAGAACAAATTGGAAAACTAACACAACCTTATTTGAAGAATTACTATAAAGCAATGGCAAACAAGGCAATGCGATATTAGAGAAAGTATAGCCTGATTAATAGAATAAAATAGAATAAGAGTCCAGAAATAGGCCCACACATACATGAGCAATTGATTTTAAACAAAGGTATCAAGGTAATTTAATGGGGAAAAGAATTGCCTTTTTAATAAATTGTGCTATTATAATTGGACATTCATATGCATAAAATGATGCTTGACCCTTATCTCAGAACACGTGCAAAAACTAACTTGAGATGGATGATAGTATCAAACATAAGCCTGCAGCCATACCACCCTGGCATCTGATCCTATCAAATCTTGGAAGCTAAGCAGGGTTGGGCCTGTTTAGTACTTGGATGGGAGACCGCCCAGTCACACCAGGTACTGTAGGCTTGGCAGAATGACCTAGCAGCCTACTCCCAAAAAAACAATCAGCCACTGAAAACCCTATGGATATAAAAGAAGCACTGACAAAGTGCTGGGCATGGCACAGTGTCAGGGAGTGTTTCATCTGTTGTACATGGGGTCTCTATGAGTTGGACTCTATTTAATGGCACCTAACAACAATAATAACGAGATGTAAGGACTACAATTATAAAACTTTTGGAAGAAAGGTAAAAGATAAAGCCTTTCTAACCATGGATTAAATAAAGATTTGTAGCTAGAATACAAAAAGCATAAATCATAAAAGGAAAAATCAACATATTTAAAACTGAATTTAAAACTTATCCTCTTCAAAAGACACTATTTGAAGAATGGAAAAGCAAGGCATATACTAAGTGTAAAGCATATATCTCAAAAAGATGTATGTAATAGATATGTAAATATTTGATAAATATGCTCAACCTCATTAGTCATTAGGGAACCACAAGCTAAAACCACAATGAAATGCCATGCCACACTAATAGAATGTTCAAACTAAAAATGACAAAAATATGAGGTGCAGAGTAGCTGGAACTTCCATACTTTGGCGATGAGCACACCAAAATGGCACAGTTTGCAGTGCATTAAAAAGTTAAGCATCCACTTTTCATATCATCCAGAAATCCCACTATTTATCTAAGAGAAGGAAAACCTATGCCCACAAAAAGATTTGTATTCTAATCTTCATAGCAGCTTTAGAGATATTCACTAAAAACAAGAAACACATGGTATGGTGTGTAATGGTATGTAATACCTCATAAATCTAACTTTAAAACAAACAAATCCCCCTAAACCAGCTAGGGTAATAGAAACTTAAAATTTTAGATCCCTTTATTTATATTGTGTCACTATTTATACCCATAGGGGCCACATTTTACATTTACTCCATCTGAAAATGGTCATTTTACACTTACATTATTCCACTAAGGGGAAGGAAGAGGGAAACTCAAGTTTTCAAGATGTGACTATGTGCTAAGCAGGCACCATACCACACATTTGGCACATGATTTTATTTGCTCTTTGTTATAGGCTGAACAGGTAGGGGTTTACTTCAGTTGGCAGAGTACTGCTCTGTACTCTCTGAGGCCCTGGGTTCAATCCCCAGCATCACAAAAATGGGAGAAGGACCTGGCAGCCCACTCCTCAAACAATCCTGAAACAATTAGCTATTGAAAACCCTACGAGGATCACTATGAGTGGACTCAACTCCATGGCACCTAACAACAACAAACAACAACATAGGCTGAATAGTATGCCCTCCTCCCCAGTTCATACATTGAAACCCTAACCTCCCCTCACTTACATAACTGTATTTGGACATAAAGCCTTTCAGGAAGTGATCAAGATAAAATGAGGCCTAACCTAATGTGATTGGTGTTCTTATAAAAAAAAGAAATTTGGACACCAAGAGAGACACCAGGAGCGCAAGTGCACAGAGGCACCAGAGCATGGCAGTCTACAAGGGAAGAGGCCCAAGGAGCAAGCAAACCTGCCTACACCATGAACTGGGACTCCCAGCCTGCAGAACACCGAAAACATCAACCCATTTCTGTTGGTATTTTGTTGTGGTGGCCCTACAGACCAGTGTAGTCCACTCAACACTCCAGGTTGCAACAGGCAGGAGAAAACCCCCAAGGCTCTGAGATTATTGGTAGCCTGCCCAGACTCCAGCAGCTGGGAGAAATAGAGGCCTACCTGACACCTAAAGCCCCTGGCTTCTCAGGGTAGGAAGCAGCCACTCTCAGAGTAGGCAGTTGATGCACTTTGTAAATTCAACCTCAGGAGGTCCAGGAAGTAGGGCTGCCTGAGAGCAACCTCTGCTCAGCCAAGGCAAGGACAGAGTGGACCTGGCAACCCAGGGAGGAAAAGGGCTGAAAATGGAACTTAAAGAGAGAATAAGGAACTGCCCTTGTCTGTTTTCTGTTGCTATCATTGAATACAACAGACCAGTTAATTTATAAAGAACAGAGGGTTCTTTATATCATGGTTCTGGAGGCTGGCTGATCCAAGAGCACAGTGCCAGCAGCTGGTAAAATTGTTCTCGCTGCCTCATGACATGACAGAGGGCATCACATGGCAAGACAGAGGAAGTGTGGGTCTCTTTTCTTCTTCTCGTAAAGTTACTAATGCTGCCAAGGGGTTCCCATTCTCATGAAGTTCTCCAATACCAATTTCTTCCTAAAGGCCCTGCCTCCAAATACCATTAACACAGGAATTTGCAGATTAACTTTACCACATGTGAACTTAGAGATATACAGTCAAACGATTGCAGGAACCATTGACTGAAACCAGAATATAAAGAAGTGAAGAATTGAGTCGAGCTTTTGGGTTTGAGAGGCCAGAAGTTTGTCTACATGGCGATATCCAGCCGGCAGCCTGGAGCTTTGGACAGGAGCCCTAAGGACTGTGGATAGCAGCGGTGACCTTCAGAACTCAGCCTTGCTCCTCCTTCTGCCTGATACCCCAACACCCCACAACCCACCGGTTTGCTGATGATACTTTTTTCAGATATCCTGAAACTCTTCCTGCCTACCTGCTACCACTTGCAACTCCAGGCCCTCATAACGTCTTCCTTCAATAACTACCTGCCAACAGGTCTCCCCTGCCAATCTCTGCTCCCCTGAAATCCACCGTTCACACTGTCACCAGGCACTTTGCCAAAATGAAATCCCAAGGATCTCTCTTGTGTGCTTAAAACCTGGCATGTGCCTGCTTCACTCTTATTCTTCAAGGCTCAGCATCGACAACCCCTCCTCCTGAAGGTGGTCCTTGATGCCTCAGGCTCTAAGGTGACCTGTAGGCCCTTAGAGTGCATCTGTCTCCTCCTGGCTACACTGAGCTACAAATACCTAGTAGTTATGTCTTCCTGCTCCAAAGCCTTGAGCTCCTCAGGGTGGCAACCCCCCATGGGGACCTCACCTCCATCCTCAGCATCTAACTCTGTCCCTGGGGCAGAAGTATTCAGCTCATCTTGGGAGGGAGGAAGGAAGGGGAGAGAGCAAAATGAAAGAGGACTTATCTTGGAAAATGGGTGGGGTAGAAGCCTGGGTTCCCATATCCTACCCAAGGGGGCTCAATTTTCTCATCTACATCGGAGTTTGGGCCAGGTGACCCCACAGTCTCTTCAGCTCTGATTCCAAGCACATCACAGATCTCCCAGCCTAGAATGTGGTGGCCCCATTTCAGCTTGGAGGGACTCACCTGCCAGGGACCCCTGCATTTGCCTTGCCCTGAGCCTTCCTACCTGGTCCCCTGACTTCTGCCACTCCAGGTTGGGAGAGCCCACAGCAGGTCACCAACTGTCAGAGCCTTGCCTGTGGATCATCCCAGTTTTCTATGGAAATTAAACCTACTTGGCTTCTTTTTGGGGCTAACTCAGCTGTTTGCTGGGGCCAGGCAGACCTTCTCATAAATAGCTAAGGCCCAGATGGCTGTGTCTTTGGATCTTCTTTATTGTCTTCTTCTAAAGCTCCTTAAATTCCTCTTTCCACCCACTGCTGGAGAGGAGGCGCCAGACCCTGGGGAAGCCCAGTCCGTCCTCCTGGCAACTGCACTAAGGAGAGAGTGCCGCCTTAGGCCTATGTCACGCGTGGAGATAGGAGACAGGGCACACTGGCTCTCTCCTCACACTGCTCAGTCTGATGGGAACATAGGTAAGAAATGCTTTGAGGGGGACTGAGAGCATCTGCCACACACATCCCACTGCTACCTGAGCGCTACCCTTGATCTCTGGCAACAGACTCAGCTCCAAGATGCCAGGGACTTTGTCTTGCTCACTTACCAATGGATTGCCTCCACCTAATGAGGTGGCTGACACCTACTAGGCATTCAATAAATATCTGCTAAATGATTGGATGGAAGTTACATCCCTTGCCGTATCCGCAGTGCCTAGCTCCACAATCAGCTCAATAAATTCTTAAAGAACAAATAATGAGGGAGGGGCAGGGCAGGGTTTTGAAGGATGAACAGAAGTTACCCAGAAAAAGAATAGAAAACAAAATGTGCAGGAAATCCCAAGGGCAGAGAGAATGACATCTGCAAAAGCATGGAGCTTTTAGGGAACAGCAACTGGTTCCCTGCACAAGTGACCCAACATTTTACCCAAACATGAGTTTAAAGTTTTACAGGAAAGTGCCAGAAAGCCACCTAGGTTTTCTCATTTCTTTCCCTTCTACTACCAATTTCCCTGCTTTACTTTAACAAAATCCCAGGGTCCTCATGTGTGCACTATATTAATTGCAACTTTGTTGGTAAGAGACAGAAACTTCATTCAAGCTAGCTCAACCAAAAGAGCCAGTAAGTGTAGGAGCTGGTTCTTTCAATCGCTGTTCCTATGCATATACATACTTATGTATTTATATCTATCTTTCTATCAGGGAGAAGGATCTAGCAGCCTACTCCCTCAAAACAATCAGCCATCAAAAGCCCTATGAATGGCAGAGAAGCACTGACATAGTGCCAGGCATGGCGCAGTGTCCGGGAGTGTTTCATCTGCTATACATAGGGTCGCTATGAGTCCGACTTGACTTGATGGCACCTAACAACAACAACAATCTTTCTGTCCATGCTTCTCCACTTACAATGGAGTTATGTCCCAATAAACCTACTATAAATTGAAAATATCATAAGACAGAAATGCATTAAATATACGTAACCTACGGAACATCAGAGCGTAGCAACACAGCACACCAGTGTCTGTTATTTACCCTCCTGATCACATGGCTGACCGGGAGCGGCAGCTCACTGCTGCTGCCCAGCATCGTGACAGAAGATCATGCCACATCTCACCTGCCTGAGAAAAGATCAAAATTCTAAATCTGAAGTATGGTTTCCACTGAATGCATATCGTTGTTATACCATAGTAAAGTCAAAAAATGTAAGTCGAAATACTATAAGTTGGGGATCATCTGTGTTGATGTATAATATTGGATTTTCTTCCTTATATTATTCTCTCCTACTTTAAACAGCAGTCAGGGAAACAGACTTACAGCAGCCTTGGAAGTACCCATCTATCACTCATAAAGTTCCCAAGAAAGGACTTTGGATCTGCTTAGATCACCTGCTCACTTCAGACCAATCAATCCCTGCAACTATTGGCGAGCCTGGGTGTGTGTCCGCCCATAGCTGACATTGTAGAAACTGACTCCAGATGAAGGGAGGAGTGTTTGCCAAAGGAAGAGATGATGGGCAAAAATAAAACCACACCTCCAACCCTGCATTTGTCTTTTCATCTCTCTGACAAAATACTTGAGCAAATCAACTGACGGGAGGAAGGTTTTCTTTTGGCTCATGGTTTCAGAGGATTCAGCCCATGGTTGGCCGACTCCATTGCTTTGTGGCCTGTGGCAAGACAGAAACATCATGGAAGAAGGGCATGGTGGAGGAGAGCTGCTCACCTCGTGGCAGCAAGGGAGAAAAAGAGATCGAGAGGAAGTGTCTGGGGACATGATATCCCTTTCAGAGGCACACCCCAGTGACTTACTTCCTCCAGCTAAGCCTACTTCCTAATAGCCCATTCAGCCATGAACACCTCAGTGGGTTAATTCATTGATGAAGGAGGTCACCATCCGCATGATCCAGTCACCTCTCCATAGCACCACCAGCTGGGAAGCAAGCCTTCAAAGGAGCCTTTTTAGAAGACACTTAATATCCAAACCATAAGGCACCCCATCAGCCACGCATGCGTCCCAGGAAGCAGGTGCCTTATCTGAATACCTCATAATTATATTCACCTATTCTCATTCAGGCCTGCAGCTGAACCACTGTGGCACCAGATTCTGTCAGATCTTGGAAGCTAAGCAGGGTCAGGCCTGGTTAGTACTTGGATGAGAGACCGTCTGGGAACACCAGATACTGTAGGCTTGGGAGGAGGACCTGGCAACCCACTCTCAAAAAACAATCAGCCACTGAAAACCCTATGAATAGCAGAGAAGCAAGGACAGTAGTGTTTCACTAGTTGTACATAGGGTCTCTATGAGTCAGACACCAACTCAACAGCACCCAGCAACAACATTCTCATTCAGTAAAGAACAAGGTAGACTTGAAAATGCATTTTTCAGCCAGGCATGGTAGCACACACCTATAATCCCAGTGACTCAGGAAGCAGAGGCAGGAGGATCAAGTTTGAGACCAGAGGCAATCGGCATAATTTAGCGAGGCCCTGACTCAAAAACTAAAAAAAAAAAAAAGAAAGAAAAGAAAAAAAGGCTGGGGGTCCAGCTCAGTGGTACAGCACTTGCAAATCATTCAAGTGTGAGGCCCTGGATTCAACCTCAGTACCAAAAAAAAAAAGAAGAAAAGGAAAGAAAAAAGAAAAAGAAAAGAAAAGAAAATGCATTTTTCTTATCTTCTTTTAGCCACTTCTCTTGACCTCAGTTTCTTCATCTGTAAAGCATGCTACATTCACCTTTAAAGGTCCCTTCTGATTATGACATTCTGGAATTTCTGAAATGTTAACATTTCAAATCTTGCTAATGTATCTTGGATAACAGAAATTTCTCTTCCTTGACTGATTCATTCATGAGGTAAATTTGGATATTTTACCCTTGTTGTTTATAGTCGTTTCAAAATACTTGATCTAATTTCAGCAAAGGAGTCCATCATTTCCAGAGTTCATTTTTCAGTTTCATTCAGAGGAGGGATTATTTGTTTTATCTTCTTTGGAAGAATGAGATATTTGGGGGTGAAGTACTTTAGTGCTATCCCAGTTTTTAATTCTTAGACCCAAAACTTTTGCTGCTTCTGATTGATCCTGGGAGCTGGAGGAAGAAAAACCATGGCTCTCTTATTTGAGGTCCACCTGACTTTAGCAGAGAATATTTTAGGTTGGGGTCTCTAAGCCTGAAACTATTGCAGTTTTACATTTACTGAGCTCCCCGGTGTGATTGTGAGGTGCTGGGAAATCAAAATCACTGAGGCATTAGTCCTTCATAATGGTATGGGACTGTATACCTTCTCTAAGGGCACCCACCTACCTCTTCACCCCCAACAAACCTGGCCAGAAGCAAAATAGGGGAAGAAAAGAGTACACAAAGAAGGACAATGACATACTCACCGTCAAGAGCTACTTGGTGAAACTTGAAATTAAAATCCAAGTCTCGCCAGATGCCACCGCACATGCTTGTAATCCTTTGTTGTTGTTGTTAGGTGCCGTCAAGTCATGTCCAACTCATAGCAACCCTTGTAGGGTTTTCAATGGATGATTGTTTGGGGATTATCCCAGGAGTGGATTGCCACAGCCTTCTCCCATTTTTGTGGTGCTGGCAATCGAACCCTGGACCTCAGAGACTGCAGAGCAGCACTCTACCAACTGAGCTAAATCCCAGCCTGCTTGTAATCCTAGTGATTTGGAAAATGAGGTAGGAGGATTGCAAGTCCAAGGTCAGAGGCAAAATGCACAACTTATCAAGACTCTGTCTAAAAAGGAAAAAAAAATTGTGGTACCTGAGAGTGCAGCTCAGTGGTGGGATGTCCTCAGTTCCATCCCACAGTACCATAAAAATAAGTAAATAAATAAATAAACAAACAGAGAAATAGATAAAGCAAAATCCAAGTGTCCTGACTCCCAGTCTCTTTCTCCTTCCACGTGATCATGCCACCTCTCCTTCACTTTCCAACCACATTCAAAGCCTCTTCTCCAAGACCCCAAACCTAGACCCAGTCCTTCCTGACCCCAGCTCTTGGCACCTGCTGAGCAACACTGTGACCCTGACCTCAGGCCACGCTGTGGTGTTCGTCCTGCCTCCTGCAAGCACCTTGACTTGGAATGGTGACTTCCGGCCTCCTACACTACTAGAGCCTGCAGCCATAGCCCTGTAGTGCCCAATCCTGTCAGATCTCGGAAGTTAAGCAGGGTTGGGCCTGGTTTGTACTTGGATGGGAGACCGCCTGGGAACGCTAGGTGCTGTAAGCTTGGGAGAAGGACCTGGCAAGCCACTCCCAAAATTCAATCCGCCATTGAAAACTCTATGAACAGCAGAGAAGCACTGGCAATAGTGTTTTGCCTATTGTACATAGGGTCACTATGAGTTGGACACAGATTCGACGCCACCTAACACCACCACCCCTGCTACAGGAGAGGCTGGGGTTTAGCTCAGTTGGTGGAGTGCTGCTCTGCACTCTCTGAGAACCAGGGCTCCTCAAAAATGGGAGAAAGACAGGCAATCCACTCCCAAAGCAATTCAGAAACAATAACCCAGTGAAACCCTATGATGGTCGCTTTCAGTTGGATCTGACTAGAGGGCACCTAACAACAACAAAACTGCTTATGGAGAAAGCCCTGTTCCTAAGCCAAGGCTAAGAATCTAAATGCTACTTGCCCAAGGGCTCCCCCCAGCCAGCCCAGGTCAACTGTGGAGGCTGGTCCCCTCCCACCTCCGCTCTGTCTGAAGGCCACACCCACAGCTCCACTCGCCTGCCTGCCACCGGAGACCCTTGTCTGTCCTTCAAAACCACAAGGCTGTCTCAGCAATGCAGGTGCTGCCCCCGGCTTCTGGGACTGAGGAAGTCTTCTTGCAAGACTAGCAAGGCTGGCAAGACTAGAGAGGCTGATGGCTGGGTAGGTCCATGGCCACAGGGGCAGCACCTCGTCCATGTCTCCTGGCTCACTGGCTCAGCTCAGAGCTGACCTAGGGCTCCCTGCACTCCACACCCCTCTCCAGAGGACCCTATTCCTCAGAGAACACAGCTTTTGTGGAAGGGCTTGGAAGGGCCACAACCCGGCGTTGCAACCCAAACCTTTCTAACCTGAGAGCAACTGTGAGTGCCCTTCCAATTGTTTTCCAGAAAGTCCAGTACAAATCACAGCCAGCCAGCTATTTCTTCCTGTAGCCTCTCTCTCATATAAATATGTATTAGCCTTTCACTACATTCCTGGCAAATTAATAAACTGACATGCTTTTCTAGAATATTCATTTTTCCCATGCCAATGATAAATGTTCTATCGTCCTGGAAGCCTCTCCCAGAATTTCTATGTTAATTCAGTTAGTAGAACTGCTCTCCACCTCCTCTTCCCCCCAGGTCTTTTCCTGGAGATTGGGATTATTGTTCACTCCATTAGTGTTTGAAATGGCCCAGAACCAGAGTCTCTTACTTCCACTCCCCCAAGACCCTCAGTCCACCAGCCTGTCTCCTGGATCACATCCTCCAGAACCTCTCCTCGCTCCCGGCACAGGACTTCACAGGTAACCCTACCTGTATTTATTTATTTTTTATATTTCAGCCTCCTGGAGATGAGACCTAGATTATCTTCCTAAGAACGCACCATGATCATGCCTTGCTCTGATCCAGAAACATTCATTAATTTCCCACTATTGATAGGATTCTTTCAGTCATTCCTTAAGTGTTTGTTGAACAACTGCCATATACCAAGTTCTCTTGAAGACCCTGGGCATACAACAGGGAGCAAACTATAACTGCAGCCTAGCTGGGAAGACAAGCAGAGGCCAGCCAAAACAGTAAGGTGACCAGCACTGTGATGGCAAGTCTACGTGACGGAGGCAGCTAGGCGGGCCTGGGAGGTTTCCTGGAATGGAACAGCTGACCTGAATAAAAACTCCCTTGTCTGCATTCAAGGTCAATGTCCTCCTCATCTTCCAAGTTACATTCCTCCAAGTGTTTGCTCCAGGTCCCCACTTACATGCCCCGTCCCAGGTGCCTTCCTCCTCACACCTCTATTCTCAATTGTGTCTCTATGTGTGGAACTTACATCTTTGACTAAATTATAAATCCCAGCAGGGTGGGATGAGTCATCTTTGTGTTGGGTCCAGCCCACTGTCTGTACAGGATTGGTCCTCAGGATGAATTTTATGTCTTTGAATTAGGTGCTGTGATAGAGGCCATCTGAGCTGTAGCCAGGCAGTGGCTGTCCAGCTAAAGATGACCTCCAGTCATAGGACATAGTCACTAGTCACAGGGAAACTGAAGGGGGCCACTTCCTAGTCCATGCCTTTGCCATGATGCATGTGCTCTCCTTCCCGCCCTCCTCTCTCTCCCACTGGCTGACACACAGACAAGGTGATGATCCAGCCTTGACCATGATGAAGACCAGTAAAGGAATTCACTGGTCTAGTCCTGTAAACCACTGTATTGTTAGCAGAGCTGCCGAAGCTTATCTCAACTAGTACAGTTGCTAGATTTCCAGCTTCCGCTGGGAAAACAAACAAACAAACAAACAAACAAACACAGGAAGACCTAGCATCACTGTGCTTTCTATTCCACAGGGCAACAGTCATGAGGCATGGAGTTCCAACTTGCCACAAGCCTCAGGGGACCCCATGAGTCTGAGGGCCAGTGTACCTGTCCACTTTTGCATTGTTGCTTTTCTGACCTGTCATTCTTTTCCATGACCTGTTGGATTTTTGCAGGCAGTTGTATTTTCAAAACTGCCCTAAAGCTTATTTGAAGCCTCTGAGTAGAACATGCCTCTGAAGGGCCCATTGCTGAAGTCCCTCCTGCTTGGCTCTTCTCTTGGAAGTCTGTGTCATTTTAGAACCAATACCAGTGATCTCAATCCTGGACCTTGATCAGACCCAGGCCTTTCCCTGTAACAAATAATCTGTTGTTTTTGTTGTTGTTGTTGTTGTTGTTAGGTGCCCTTGAGTCATGTCCGACTCACAGAGACCCTCATAGGGTTTTCAATGACTGATTGTTTCAGGATTGCCTCTGGGAGTGGATTGCCATGTCCTTCTCCCATTTTTGCTGTGCTGGGAATTGAATTTGGGACATCAGAGACTTCAGAGCAGCACTCTACCGACTGAGCTAAATTCCAGCCTGAAATAATCTGTATTTTAGGAGGTTTATGGTCCTAAAATAAACTACTATTACTCCACTGCACATACAATTTTAAAAATCAGTACAATGCCCTAATTAAATATAAAAAGAAATAAAAGTTGCTTATGATGACATCATCATCATATGTTTCAATATGTAAAGGTTTGGTTTAATGATATTAGAAGCCAGAGTGAAGCAGTCAGATGCTTGTGTTCAGAAGTAGAAGCTCTGAGAATCTGACAGCTGCAAATGCATACTGATACAGCTGTGCATGATTTTGGTAACTCAAGACCACAGTGACTTTGCCATGGTTGTTGTTAGGTGCCGTGAGTCAGGTCCGACTCATAGTGAGCCTATGTACAACAGAACGAAACTCTCCTGGATGCTGTGCCATGCCCGGCACTATTGTCAGTGCTTCTCTGCTATTCATAGAGTTTTCAATAGGGGGGTGTTCTTTTCCAAAATTTGAACAGCTCTTGGTAAAATTACAAACAACACAGAATTTGGTCTTTCCTTGTTTCCACAATGACTGCATTGCTGGAAAACATCATGCATTTTAAAACATGCTACAGACACTGTATGTTCATGAGTAAAACGGAGTTCCACTTTAGGTTCAGATCATTCCAAACCTGTTCTCCGCCCAGGAATCCACAGAGAGCATTCAGCTGTTATGTGGGATGGGCCGTCATCCAGAGCAAAAGCAGGCTACCCAGCACCTCCGCCTTTCCCCATTAAATGCTGAGACCAAATCCACCCACATTTCCAAAGTCCCCCTCGGGGCAGATGCTTCCCCAGTGAGAAGCTCTGCCCCAGAGACAGCAGGCACACAAAGAAGGGATGTTGAATACATCTCTGTTTCTGTAGAGCTTGGTGGGAATGAAGAATCACATCCATAGGATTGCCTATGACTATCAGGTCTCCATAGGCTTTCATTCAATGAAGGAATCAGCAATGACCAGAAAAGACTGTAGCCTCCCAGGTAGATGCACTTGTTCTCCACCTTGGGGCCCTGGGAGAAGAGGGAGCTGGGCCCTGCCACTCCACACACAGCACCCCTCATCCTACTGGGACATGGCAAAATGAACTTTACCTCTTGAGTTCTGTTTTTTTAAAGGAGGAATAAATAAAGGGAGAGGCTGAAACAGTGAAATTCAGGTCCATCCCTCTCATCGCTTGCCTATTAATAGACCTTTGCATGAGTCACT
The DNA here is from genome assembly GCA_007922755.1 of Pedetes capensis. Taxonomy (NCBI): domain Eukaryota; kingdom Metazoa; phylum Chordata; class Mammalia; order Rodentia; family Pedetidae; genus Pedetes; species Pedetes capensis. The sequence continues at coordinate 151,500 of VMDO01002162.1, forward strand.
TGGAGCCATTTATTGGCTGTCTCAGAGAGTGCTTTTACCTAAAATAGTTCCCCAGACATTTTTCTATGGTGCTGTGACCCTGGGGCCCTGACCCCACACGGTTCTCTAAGAAACATGCATGTAAATCGAGTTTGTGGGACTGGGTTAGGCAGGGCCAGGGCCAGAGCCAGAATGAAAACACCACTGATCCCCTCACAAACTTGGAGACCCAAGGGGCAAAAACATGGCATCCTCTAGACCCTTGCCCAGACACCTCCCCAGGTCCCTGGCATCTCTTTGAAGAAGCACCTCATTTCTTCCGCAGGCCTGGGTATTGTCTGAACTCTGACGTGTCTCCTTCAATGGGTTTTTGAAAGAAAATGCTGTGGGCTTCCATGGGTGTGTAAGGAAGAGGAAGAGCCAGCTTTTCTACCTGGTGCCAGCGGCTGCCCCTTCTTGTCCCTCGACACTCAGCCCCCCTAAGCAAGCACCTCACTTTCCTCATCTCACGCTGCCCCAGCACCTCATTTCCTCCTCTGTCCCAAGCCATTTTTAACTGTCGGGCTGGGAAGGATCTGACCTGACAGGACAATTAAATATTAATACCTTGATTGAAGAGTCTGTGTGCAAATCAATTAAAAATAGGACATCTGGGGCCAAGACATTTTTAATCTTTTTTTTTTTTTCCTCAGGAGAGCTCTTGCTGAGGAGTTCAGCCCACAGTTCTCTGTGGCTGGGATTGATGCCAGGATGTTTGGAGGGCCGGCTGGGTAGCTGGTCACCATCCTCGGATAGGGCCACGTGCAGCCACTGATGTGGCCTTTACCTACCATGAGGATGAGAGGAGACCCCATGGGCCAGTCCCCACCTTCTCCATCAAAATCTTCCCAAGACACTGCTACTCTCTTTGGGCTCCCATCTTGAGCCAGTGTACATCACATATTTGTAATTACCAGCTTGTTAAAATTTGCACTGCAGCTGGGCGCCATGGTGCACGCCTGTGATCCCAGAAAGTCGGGAGGCTGAGGCAGGAGGATTAAGAGTTCCAGGCTAGAGGCAGCCTGCACAACTATCTCAAAATAAAAAATAAAAACGGGGAGCTGGGGTTCCATCTCAGTGGAGGAGCACTTGCCTAACATGTACAAAGCCCCGGGTTCAACCCTGCAGAAATGCAAAAAATACGCAAAGAAATAAAATTTGCGCTGCATCCTAGAATTCGAAAGAACACGTCAAGGATCTTTCTGCAGGTCCCCACCAGAGCCTGGAACCTGGTGGAAACTTAATAAATGCTTGTGCAATAAACCAACAAGGCAATGACATCTGCCCTTGTTACAACTTCCTTGTGTGACAATAAAACTTGACTGACAATACAGACTTAGTTCTTCTACCTATTCCAAGTTGACTTGAGGTGGCATAGGTGTGAGAATATAGCATAATGGAGAAAGTCAAGAAAAATGAGAATTGATTCTCTACCTTATTTCTAGAAAGGAGCAAAGGAGGCGGCTGCTCCCAGCCCCTGAGATAAACTGCTGGCCACCTACAGGAAGGTATTGCATTGGGCCTCGTGGAAATGCCCAGACAAAAGGGCAGATATCACAGGCAACATGGTTTTCATTTTCTCAGCAAAAAGAACTCAAATTAATCTTTAGAGACAGTTTTTCCAAAGCTCTGCAACTCAAGAGCGATTTGTTGTGGGAACCCTTACATGGGGACCCTAAAGTGTCCTATTGCTCTTCCCCAAATAAACCCGCTCACTTCATGCTGCAGGACTTGCCCATCTCCTTGAATGTTCCAAGAGATTCTCAGCATTTTGCTTCTCTGCTTAAGTGTCTCATTGAGGGCCCTCTGCCTCCTTATCCTGCCTCCTCTGCCCCCACATCCTACCTGCCCCCACGACCAGGGGCTCCTTCTACCTTCCTGTATCTCTCTCCTTTGTAACAATCCCCTCCTCGCCTGCAAAGTATATTCCTCACTTATTTGCTGGCTGTTTCTCCCTCCTTAGACTATGAACTCCATGGGTCAGAAATTTGGTGTGTTATGCTCACTGCTACCTTCCTTCTGAGGCCCTAGATTAGCACTTGGTACCCAACAGGCATTAAATATTTATCAGTTGAATTGTGACTCAAGGCCAAATTTTCTTGTATGATCTTTCTTTTCTTTCTTTGTTTCTTTCTCCTTTCTCTCTTTCTTTCTCTTTTTCTTTCTTTTTTTCTTTCTCCATTTTTTCTGTCTGTCTTTTTGTTTTTTTCTTTTCATTTTTCTTTTCATTATTTTTGGAGGTTTTGTTGTTCTACTTTGTTTGTTTGTTTGTTTGTTGTTTGTTTTTCCTGAACCAGGGTCTCAATATTTTGCCTAGGCTGGCCTGGAACTGCTGGGCTCAAATGATCATTTCACCTCAACCTCCCAAGTAGCTGAGATGACAGGCATGTTCCACCATGCCCACTCAAGCATGATTTTTGGAAGTCACAGAAACACTTTTAAAAAAGAGACTCCTATAATTATGCAGATTCTTTAAGGAGTACAAAATAACACATTCCCAGTGCTTTGATTTCTTATAATACAATTTCATACCGGGACAGGATGGGGGAACTATAAATGGAATACTGGCAAATCCTGGGCCTGTCATCTGTCTCGAACATCAAGGACCTAAGCAAGTCTTCATTTACACAGGGTCAGTTCTTAACTGGATTCCCCAGCAGTACTCTCAGTACAGTTCTTCAAGATTCCTTGAAGTGAGAGCCTTCTGGTTTAGCTACTATATGGCAAGACTGAGTGCCATTCACCTGCAGACATGTAAGAGCTAGACTTACAGTCTCATCCACAGAAAAGTAAACTAACTTCAGGAGAAGCAAGGAAGCAGGAGGAGCTAGAGGTAGAGCCAGTGCATCCAGTAAAAGAAATCTGAACACTGTCAAGAGTTTACACAGGTCCTGGGGCAAAGCCCTCCAATGCTGCGTGGTCTGTATGATGAATTATCACCAAAGCTTAGCAGCTTAACCCTTTCACTACTATCATCAGTACATTGTTTTCTCATGAAATTTGTTTTTCTTCATATATTCAAATTATGCACATCATGAATCACATAATGCTTATGCATTCCGATTATCTTGTTAATCATTTTCCTGTTTTGTTCATTGTAATGAAGAGTTTCTGGACATAAAAGGCTTATTGCCATGCATTCTGATTTAAAATTGGTAGTCAAAGGGTTAAATGACAAACATGTATTATCTTACAGTTTTTATGAGTAAGGAATTTAATAGCAGCTTAGCTGGGTGGTGGTTCTGGCCTCAGGTGTCTGATGAGATTACAGCCATGACACCAGCCAGGGCCACCACTATTTAAAAGGTTGACTTAAGCTGCAGAACCCACTTCCAAGGTGGCTCACTCACAGGGAGGTTGACAGTTTCTCACTGGCTTATCTGTAGGCAGCCTCCATTCTAACCAGCAGGACCTCTCCATATGGCCACTTGAGAGACTTTATCACTTATCGGCATCCTCCAGACCAAGTGATCTGAGAGAGAGAAACCCAAAAGAAAACCCCACTGCCTTTATGAACTACTCTTAGAAGACACCCAATCTCATCTCCTCTCTATTCTACTTGTTGGAAATGAGCTGCTAAATTCATCCCATACTGTGGTGTAGAATTAAGCTCCACCTCTTAAAGGAAAGAAAATCAAAGAGTATTTAGACATATCTTTAAATCACAGAAGCAGCTAATATGGAGAAAGTAGCATCAACAGTCATTGCCAGCCAAGAAGTTTCATGTAAGAGGTGGCACGATGCACTGGACAGATGACTGACTGAAGAATTAGATGTTCCAAGACTCTCAAAACCATCAGTTGTCAACTGGATGGATTCAAAGAGGACTTCACTTTCTCTGGGCTTCAGTGCTCCTTTGTTTAAAATTGATATAATATTGCTCATTTTGCTAAATGCTATGAGAAATAGAGAAAATGCATGTCAGTCCCCCTTCTGGGTACACTATAACTACTCAAGAAATAGCTGGCATTATTAAATTATGTTATGATATCTTTTGATCCTTAATTTTTGAGCAATTATAAATTGGTATAGTGTACAATGTAGGGAAATAATAACTTGAGACAAAATTTGGATCTAAGCCAAAATGAGCAGATAACCATGATGCAGGTCATAAGGAGATAATAAGACATTTTTCCTAGAACTTGATTCTGGAGGAATGTATCACAAGAAAGTCACTAAAGGATTCATACTGAGTGCCAGGAGCCAAGACACATGCTTATAATCCAACTTCATAGAAGGCTGAGACAGGAGGATTGAAAGTTCAAGGCCACAGGCAGCATTCACAACTCTCAAAAAAAAAAAAAAAATTAAAAAGGACTGAGGGTCCAAGTCAGTGGTAGAGCGCTTGCTTAATATACACAAAGTCTAGATTCAATCCCTCAGTACTAAAAAGAAGAAGAAGGAGGAGAAGAAGGAGGAGGAGAAGAAGAACGAGGAGAAGAAGGTGGAGGAGGAGGAGGAAGAGGAGGAGGAGGAGGTGAAGGAGAAGGAGGAGGGCAAGGAGAAGAAAAGAAGGAAGAAGAAGGAGAAGGAGGAGGAGAAGAAGAAGAAGAAGAAGAAGAAGAAGAAGAAGAAGAAGAAGAAGAAGAAGGGGAGGGGGATGGGGAAGGGGAGGGGGAGAAGTAGAAGAGGAGGAGGAAGGGGAGGAGGAGGAGGAGAGGAGGAGGAGGAATTAGAATTGTTCACAGAAGTGGGAAGTGCAAATGTTAACCATCAGCTGGCTGGGATCTTTTTGCTCTACTTGGATAGAAATTGTGGGAAGAGAAGTTTTTCAAGCACTGGTCTCTGGCAGTATCTGTATCCCTTGGTGTTTGACAGCAATAAGCAGTGACAGCGAATGGGAGGAACAGTAACAAGTGGAGCCCACTAGGGTTATACTTCTTGCATTGGCCTCGGGTACCAGGACTCTTAGCCCTATAAGTGTTACAGCTCTTATGTAGGCTGAGGGAGTCAGATCAGGATTCCTCAACACTTGATAGCAGCTGTCATTGCCGCCTCTAGGTGGTCATAGGTATCAGGATTCCTCAGTCCTTAACAGTGGCCATTGTTATAGCTCCTGGGGTTAGGGTGGCTGAGACCTTTGGTCCTAAAGACTTGACGGCTCTCTGGAACTCTTACAACAACCAGGGCCCGCAGCTTCTTTTCTCTAGCTCTTTACAGCCTTCTATCCTTCTTCCGTCTCAGCTCTCCATGGTATCTCATTTTCTCTCTACTTCTGCCATTATTCTTCTTCCTATCCTGGTTGTGCTCTTAAACTATTGAGCTACCTCTTGTGGGTATGGCCACTGTCACAGTTGCTGCCATTTGGGAGACAGCTATTGCTGTTTTGCTGCTGCTGCTAGCCATAGGTCTTGCAACCTTGCTTCTTTTGGAGCTGTCAGTGCACCCATCGGCCTCACCACTTTTGCTTCTCAGCCTGCTGATCACTTAGGCCTGTCTCTTGAAGATCATGTGGTCCTCAAGGCCTCCCCCATTGCCACTTGTTGGTACTGCATTGTTCTTGTGGTTCCACTACTGCTACTGCCACTTGTTCCCACAAATCCCCTGCTGCCACTTGTAGAGCTACATGATTCCCACAGCTTCCCTGCTGCTGCTTGCTAGAGCTACATGGTCCTTATGAGTCCATTCCTGTCACTGTTGTGAAGACAGCCGGGTACTGTGACACTCTATGGCCTGGTGTGCTGGGTGTGCTGGCTGCTCTGCTATTACTGCTGTCGCTGTGGCCATTGCTCTGCCATCTCCACTGCTACTGTTGCTCTGTTGTTTTGTTACTTCTTTGTGTTACCACCTCAGCCCACTCCACTAAAACTACGTAAAAAGACCACTTGAGATAAGCCTTTCATTTGGCCTAATGTTGCAACACCAGGGGAGGCAGAACAGAAGAGCATCTCCCAGCATGCCCACCAAGTAATCCCAATAGCCTTCATCTATAGCCAGAAAGTCAGAGTTTAAACCAATCCCAGCAAATGTTTCAGGCAAATGAAAATTTATGTCTACACCAATCGTGGCTTGTCCCTTTTGCACCAGTCACAAGAATCCCTCTGCTAGGCCACCAGGGAAAGTGTTCCCCCTCTGGTCTGTGTGGAAATGTTTGTAGGGTCATCTAGAGTTCCTTGAGGCTTGCAATGGCAGAATGGTGCAAACTGCAAACTTTTTGAAGCAATCATGGCTGGGGCTGCATCTTCAGAAGCCAGAGTTGTGCTGCAGGTGCCACTGTCATGCAGCTTCCTTAAGGCATTTGTGCAGTGTTCAAAGTGGCCAGTGCTGGTATAATAGTGGTTCAGCTGGCTGCTTGAGTGACAGTCCTTTGGCTCAAGGCAGCCGTGGTGGCAAGAGAGAGTCCAACAGCTGCCAATTAGAGAATTAAATCACTCCATCCCCCAACATCTTTGCTTATTTACACCAGAAGGAGTACTGATAGAAAAAAACTTATCATTAACATCAATGTTAATTTTAACAGTGTTTAACAGCACTTTTAACAATGTTTAATGTCTTCCCAGTGCCCCAGGGAGAGATAGGTCCCCCTCTTCTGTCTCACAAGCACTATTTTTATAACATCTATATCGTTCCCTAAACATGCAGCAGTGTGACTACAAAGCACCATTCAATAGTGGCAATTCTGAGACAGAGTAGAGGGACCCAACTCTCCTGAAGGATATTTAGCTAGGGGTTCAGCAATATTAAGTAGTGTTAAGAATGTTAATTTCATGATAGGTCTTTATTGTAAGCACCCTTTGGTATTTTTCCCTTTCGAATGATTGAAGCTGCCACAGCTGAGCTGCTCAGTCATTTGATAGACAGCTATCAGACCCTTTCCCTATGCCTGGCTGCTTTGAGCACTTCATGGACATGCTGAGAAAAACCCAGGTGAGCTACAAAAATGACTTCAACCATGGCTGTGGCTGAAGCCACAACTTCTGTCTCAGGAGACTTTGCTCCCATCATGACAGCATGTACCAACTCCAAGAGACTTCACTTTGGCCATGACAAGCCATGGTAACTTCCTGATGATCCTGCCCACCTTGCAGCTATTCTCCCTTAGTCTAGGGGGGCAGGGGAGCACCTCCCCTAGTGACTCAGCAAAGAGCTTGCAATTGGTGCGCATACAAGGCCTGTGATTGGTAGAACTAGAAGCCATGCGCATGCAAGGCTGTGACTGGTGGAACTGGAAATTGTGCACAAGAACAGCATGCCCCTTTTCTGGCTACATAACAGCCTGTTTATGTCTTTTTGGTCCAGCCTTGGAAACTTTCCCCTGTGTACTACCCTCCCCTCACATGTTGCAATCTTAGGGCCCAATTGTTAGGGTTTGGCTCTGGCCAGGCTGGGGTAACAGAGCTTCCCAACACTAGGGTGTCTGGGGAACCACAGGATTTGGATAGGAGCCAGTGGCGCCAAAGAAGGACTTGGGAGCCTTCTTTACAATTAAACAGTGAAGGTTTATTGTTCTGCACCTATGAGATGGAAAGTAGGTAGCAGGGGAACAGCACTTGATGGTAATGTCCCACGTTGGGTCTGCAGTTGCCTCTTGCAGTTCACCTTCTCTCTCTCTCCTCCACCCCAGACTGGGGGGAATTGGAGAGGCTTCGTGACTTGCTTGGAGCCTTCACCTCTTCAGGGACCCTGGCCTTGACACAAAATCTTGCTTATAGCTGATGGTCTCAAGAGATGCTGGTCTTCAGAGTAGGCCAGGAATGGAGTGTGTTGGTCAAGGTGGTCAGGTGAAGCAGTGAAGACATGAGGAGTGACAGTTGATGGGGTGAGCCGCTTATATATGCTCTGGGGTAATGGACGAGGGAGGTGTGACCAATCAGGGTGGGGCTCATGCAGGTAACTGACAGGTGGGGCAGTTATGCAAGGTAGATGAAACTGGGGTGCACTTCTGGTTGGTGGGTTGGGTGCAGGGCAGGCCAATCAGGGGGTATCCCTTACTGACCAATCTGGAGGCTTGGCATGGCCAATCAGGACTAAGATGACTGCATCCAAGCTGGACTGGTCAGTGGCCATTTTTGATAACTCGATGAGAAGGGTAGGAGTGAAGGACCAGGATGTAGGGCAAGGGTCACCGGCCCTAGAGGATAGATGTTGCTCCTCCAGGCAGGCCAGACAGGCCCCTGTCCCTGGGGTCTTCTCTGGGATCTTCAACATCATCTCCCAGAGGGGGTGATCACAGGTGGGAGGGGGAGAAGCAAAGATTTGGGAAGGTTTTAGGCCTTTACCTGGGTTAGGTAGAGTTCAACCCAGGCAATCTCCTCCAGGGCTCCCAAATGATCCCCAACACCCAGTAAAATTCTTCTGAGTGGTCTTTTATTTGCCTGCTTTTGGTCTTTATCATAGGCAAAGTGGGCTGCGCTGGTTGCACAAAATGCAGGCAAAACCCTAAGGCTTTTTCAGTCCCAGCAGCAGCAGTGGCACTGCCAGCAGCAACAGCAGTAGCCTCAGTGAGAAGGTGGCTGCAGAGCTCCTGAAAGCATCCAGAAGCAGAAAACTGCAGAGAGGTCAGACTGCAGAAGATAAGCAGCTGTGAAGAGCCAAAGGCAGAGAAGCTAGAAAGATCTTGCATGGTGAGAGTTATAATTCTCAGTCACTAGAAGAGTTCCAGAGAACTGCTAAGGGTTAAGAGTTGAGGGTCCCAATGCCTGAAGCTTGGGAGATATAACACTAGCTGATGGGTGCTGAGATCCTGGCACACAAAGACTAGAACAATAAGCCTCTGAACTGAGCACCTGGAGCTATAAGTCTCTTGGGGAAATAAGCCTCTCTGTTCTCAGAGCCTAGTGCTGTAAGCCTCTGTGTTTGAAAGCCCAGCCCTTAAGCCTCTAGAACTCAAGAGCTCAGGGCTACCAATACCAAGAGAGCTGTCCCTTATCTATTAGTGATTCCATCCAAATATAGCCAAAGGACCCTTAGCCAGCCATTTGTGACAATTCTGCAGGAGTCAGGCCTGCTTGGTGTACCTGGAGGAATGAGAGGGAGATGGCTTACATATCTTTTGGCAAGACTTATCCAGTGTTCAAATTCAAATAATAATAATAATAATTGTTGTTGTTGTTGTTGTTGTTGTTGTTGTTGTTGTTGTTGTAGGTTTTTGAACACTTACTAGGGATCAGGCAATAAACTAAGTGATTTCCATGCATGATCACACTTCATCTTTACTGTACTACAATTAGACCCATTTTGCAGATGGGGAAACTGACATGCAGAGACTGTGGATCACACAGTGAGTTCAAGGGTCAGGATCTAAACCTGGGCAATCAGGAGCCTGGCCTTCACAAACACTCACCATGAAAGCTGGAGATTGAGATCCAAGTGGCTGTGGCTGAGGAAGCTTGGGAAGCCTGAATGAGGCCCTCAAACAGGTCGGCCATGCAGTGGCCTGTGACATTGGCTCAGGCAGTGCCAACTGAGGAGTGCCAGGAGGACAAGCAGCATTCACAAGGAGGGGCCCAAGAGCCAGAGGAAACAACCCCTCCTCAAAGTTCTACCTAAAACTACAGTGTGGCCCTAGTTCTGCTCTCTCTGGGACTCACACAAGAAACTACAAAGGAGGCTCAATAGTGTGGGAGCCAAGATTGTGGTTGTCAGTTGGATTCTCCCATGAAAGAAGTTCACAGCCAAATAAGATCAGAAAAGAAACTGAGATGTATTAACATAATAAAGACTCGGACATTCTGTGGTCAAAGTCCATTTAACATCTTTAGTCTGGCATTTTCCAAATTGTGTTTTATTGAAACATGTGTTAATATCCTACAGAATCAGGTAACTGCTGGCACAGAAGTTCTCTAAGTTTCCTTTCAGCTCCAGGATTCTGTGTTTCTAGGTCTTTTAAAAGGCAACAGTAGGAAGAGGAATTTAAAGTCAGAATGCCTAAGATTGCTCTCAAGATCTGCCTCTGGGTAACTGGAAAACCTGGGTGAAATCACATACTGGCTCAAGGCTCTGGTCTTATTTTCTGGGAAATGGGAATAATAATAATAATATCTGTATCATTAAGCTGCTGCAAGGATCAAATTGGATAATTAACACATACTAAAATAATTTATCTGCAGCCCTAGCCCTGTGGAATCCGATCCCGTCAGATCTCGGAAGCTAAGCAGGGTCGGGCCTGGTTAGTACCTGAATGGGAGACCGCTTGGGAACACCAGGTGCTGTAGGCTTGGGAGAAGGACCCGGCAACCCCCTCCCAAAAAAATCAATCTGCCATTGAAAACCCTATGAACAGCAGAGAAGCACTGACAATAGTGTTTCCCCTGTTGTACAGAGGGTCGCTATGAGTCGGATACCGACTTGACGGCACCTAACAACAACAACAACAAAATAATTTATAAATTGTAACTGGGCATCCTCATATTGTTGTTAAGTGCCATTGAGTTGTTCCGACTCATAGCGACTCTTACAGGGTTTACAATGGCTGATTGTTTCAGGATTGCCTTGGGAGTGGATTGCCATATCCTTCTCCCATTTTTGCAGTGCTGTGAATCGAACTTGGGACCTCAGAGACTACAGAGCAGTGCTCTACCAACTGAGCTAATTCCCAGCCCATACTCACATTAGCTATTGCCATTATAAGCTAAACAAAACAAATCTTTAACCTGAAGACATTTTAATCACCTGGTTATCTATGTGGAACTTGTTTCCCACACCCCTCCCTGAACCTAATACTTGGGAGTAAAGATACATATGTTCAAAATGGAGCAAATACCTTGACTTCTAAACTCTTCCTCCTCTTTTGATTGATTTTTTTTTTTTTTTTTTTTTTTTTTTTTGTGGTACTGGGAATTGAACCCAGGGCCTTGCACTTGAATGCTTTGCAAGTGCTGTTCCACTGAGCTGCACTCCCAGCCCATTATTTTACTTTTGTTTGAGACAGGGTCTCACTAAGTTACACAGACTCACTCTAGTCTCGAACTTGCAATCCTCCTGCCTCTGCCTCCGGAGCCACTACAGGCCACTACAGGCATGCGCTATGCACTACCACACCTGTCCCCAACTGATACTTTCAATGTCATTTCAGTTGAGTAGTTGGGTCATGAAGGAAAATAAGGACAGTTTGTTCTTCTGGACAGCAAACCCTTTGGTTGAATGAGTTTTATTCATTCAATGCCAAAGATGCTGGTCAAACTAAAGACAGATCACAAGACAGGGAAATTCATAGAGAGAAGAAATTCATTGGAGAGAGTTGAATTCCAATATAGAAAATCCTATACAGACAGTCCTGAAACACAATTCTTCAGGGAAAGAAAACTGTCCTACCCCATTTGGAGAAGCTGTCTTCTGGTAGAATGTTTCTTTCTCATTCCGCATACTAGTATCTGGCCAGACTGTCATTCTGGCCTAGGGAATACTTTCCTTTGTTCTGCACATAATAAATAATAAAAATTTATGTCATAAAAAGTCATCCTCCAGATTCTTTTATTTATTTTCCTCCTTGATCTTTTCCCAAGCTGTGAGTCTCCCTCTCTGATAGCTCAAAATACCTTCCATTAGTACAATGTTTTAATTTTTAAAGAATTGTATCTTGCCAGGCATGGTGGCACAAGCCTATAATCCCAGCTCTAAGAAAGCTGAGACAGGGTGATTACAAGTTCAAGGCCCACTCCAGTTACAGAATAAGACCTTATCTCAAAGCCGGGCGAGGTGGCACATGTCTGTAATCCAGTGGCGCAGGGAGGTGGAGGCAGGAAGATCACAAGTTTGAGACCAGAGACAGTCTGCATAATTTAGCGAGACTCTGTCTCAAACAGTAAAAAAAAACGAGCTGGGGTTGCAGCTCAGTGGTCCAGTGCGAAGCCCTGGGTTTAACCCCCAGTACTGAAAACAAACAAACAAACAAAAACAAAAAAAACCCTTATCTCAAAAAAATAAATAGTTATATATTTAATGATATAATGATGCTGAAGGGTCAATATTGAGTCTACATGATGAAAATTTGTAATAACTTTTTTCTGTAAGAATATTTCAGAATGTGATTGAATCACTGCTTAAAAATTGCAGAACGTTCTTAAACTTGTGCTTAGCAATAACTTGGATTCCTCAAAGGAAGTGTTACAATTATTTAGAAATGAAATTACCCTTTACAGGGTAAGACGTGGCCCTGAAGTTACAAAAAGGTGCAACATTTTATTCCATTGATCATATAAAATCAAAAGTCTAAATCTTGCATTTCTAAAACATCCTGGTTGATGAAATTCCACATGCAATTATTTCCTTTCAGTTTTATGGAAAGCGTGGAACATTAGCACAAGGAAAAAATGTAGGCTCTCTTCATTTTGCTTAAGCCCAGAAGGCTTTCTTCAGCAGCACCTGTTTGGATGGACTTGTACAAGCATTTCTAAAATAGAAAAGTTCCATTAGTAAGCTGTTTAGGGAATAGACAGCACTCAGAAAGGAGCTCTTTAAAAGAGTTACAAAGTCATTCTGCTGGTTCCTCACTCGCTTATTTTCCCCCCATTGAATTTCATGTCCTACTTTTAAACTCTGTTTTACCTTAAGATGACAAAGCAGCTCTTTGGAGATTATGTAAAGTCCATTATTTGAATTTGTTTATTAAAAATATTTTATTCTTAGAATTAAATTGAAAAAAGAATGCAGCTGCATATATTTATTTATGTATATACTCATGTGTACACATAAGTATGCATAAAGTATAAACCACACAAATAAAATAAACATTGTACATTATATAGCATATAATATATAATTATATCACATCTATATGCTATGCTTATAAATATATATGTGCATCCATATTTATACACATTTGTACATATATGTACATACATATATACATATATATGATGTGCTTTATATTTTTTTCCAATTGATCCTTACAATTCTATTCTGTAATTGTTTCTCCATTTCTTAAGCAAGACTCTAGCCCAAGGACAGGAGGTAATAACAGACTTTGTATGTAACCTTAGTGTTGTCGGATTCTGGAGCCTGTATCTTCCCCTCTTATCCATTGTTCTGACTTTCTTACAAGGAACAATATAGAAACATGGAATTTGGAGCAGAAAGGATGCTCAGAGATCATCTACCTACACTTCCATTTTATGGGAGGAATTGGAGCCCATAAAATTGAAATGACATGCTCAAATTCACATAGCCAATTAAATGACAAGAGCCATAACTTCTAAGCACCTCCTGTTCAGAGTTCTAATCATATAGTAAGCAATCAGTGTAGGATTTTGTTGGAATTTTGCCCCAAGTGAAACTAGTGTTGTTGTATTTTCTTTATAAATAAAAGAATACATGATTCTCAAAAATCTTTTGCTCCATCTACAAAAAGTTTTAAATCATAAAAAGATGTATGAAGGGTGAACTCTAAAATATTGATGGTGATTATCTCCAGGTAGTGGGATTTTAGATCATTTTATTCCTCTCCCTTATAATTCTTCATGTTTGAATTCATCACAAATATATATAGAGAAATATACACATATATAATCAGAATACAACAAAGGCAGTTAATGAATCAACACCCCTATATGCAGTCTTTCTTACATTCTTGTGTTCATGTAACTATATGCAAACACATATACATATATATTTTTTTTTTGCTAAAAATATCTTCCCTCCACCATGTTGTCTGACATTTGCTTTTATCCTTTAAAAATGTGTCTGGAAAATCAACTGGTAAAAACTCTAGTGAAAGATGGCGTAATATTATGAGGTTGGGAATATGCTTTAATTTTACTCATTCTCTTTTCTGTATGTTCTTATTTTGTTTCCTGTTCTTTGCAGTGAATATCCTTGTACTAGTGGCTTTATTTCTACAGGACAGCCTCCTAAGATAGAAATGATGAGTCAAAGGGTGTGTAGATTTAAGATACTAAGAGATCTTGCCAGAACCTGCCCCCAAAATGACGGTGACATTCCACGTTTGCACTAGTGATGAATTCTTTTCCGCAACTCCCCACCAGCAGTGTAATCTCTCTTTTAATGTTTGCCAACCTGATGGTGAGGAGAATTATCACACTGTTACTCTAATTTGCATTTCTCTGATTCATATATCACCAAACACATAATGCTTTGCTCTGTACCAAGCTTACTGTGTACCCAGCTCCACATGGAACACAGTACCTGTACTAGCTCTTCATCCTTCCAACAATCCAGGGAGTCAGGTACTATGATTATCCCCACCTGTAAGATGATGGAACTCAGGCACAGGAGCATTTCAATAACTTGGCTGAGGTTATACTGGCAGGCAGTCTGTCCCTACAGGAGATCAACACTTCAATCACTACACCGGATTCCTGAGAGCACAACATTTTCATGTGTTTGGGGATGTTTCCAAAGGCTTTCAATAAACTGCTTATTTGTGTATTTTGCTCATCTTTTCTATTTGACTGTCTTTTGATTGTCAATTTGAAAAGCTCTTTGATATGAAGATATTAACTATCTTCATATCTTTGTTGGAAATATTTTTTCTTGAAGTTATTATTTGTCTCTTGATTTTGTTTATGGTATTTATAATTGTGTGAAAGTTCTTCAATTGTATATGTCAATCATATCTATCTCTATATATCTTTTGATTTTCCTATATTATTAAAATTAGTCCTCTCAACATACAAGTTAGTGTGTGTGTGTGTGTGTGATTTAGTTATACACCTAAATTTCTTTTCACTATTTTAGAGTTTTAATCAACCAAAACTTTACTTTTTTAACATGATCTTAGGTAGGGATCCAACTTTACTTCTTTCAGATGGACAGCACATGGTACCAGCAGCATTTATTATAACATATTAGCTGCCCTTTCCTTATTAGATTAAAATATTACCTTCTCCAGTAGCCCTGTGGCATCCGATCCTGTCAGATCTCAGAAGCTAAGCAGGGTCAGCCCTGGTTAGTACTTGGATGGGAGACTGCCTGGGAACACCAGGTGCTACAGGCTTGGGAGACAGACCTGGCAACCGCCTCCCAAAAATCAACCCACCACTGAAAACACTATGAACAGCAGAGAAGCGCTGACAATATTGTTTTGCCTGTTGTGCGTAGGGTCGCTATGAGTCAGATACTGACTCAACGGCACCTAGCAACAACAACAACATATCATATCACTATTATGTATTGAGATCTATTCTAAGCTCTTCATGTTGCTCCAGGGATTTTGTAAAATCCTATACCACACTGTCCTGCTTATATTACAATGGCAAAAACAACTGATTTATTTTATGGTAGGAAAGTACTCCTTCACTACTCTTCTTTCATCATTTTTTGGCCATTCTTCGACATATAATATTCTACATGAATCGTAAAATTATGTGTCTAATTAAGTATTCTACTTATATTCTAATTAAAATGCCACAAGTTATACATGTTATTGAAGAAAATTATATTTTTATGGTATGAAGTATTTCCTTCCATACTATAGCTTTTGACTATGTTCCTGATTGCACCTCAGATCATTTGATAGCATATTGTATCATACGGCTTTGGTGCTTTTATTGTCTATAGTTATATACTATAAAATTTATTTTTTCTAATATTATTATTATATTTCTTGGATTTTCCAAGAATAAAATTGTACTACTAAAGCTTCATACATGCCACATCTTCTTTTCCAATATTTACATTTTAGTTTGTTATCTTTTGCATTTATTAAAACTTCAAGATAATATTGGGTTATAATGGTGATTCTGAGCATGTCTTTTCTATTCCTGATTGTAATGAAAGTGATATTCCCACTTCATTATTTATAATGTTTGTTGGTGATATTTGTTCATCCTTATTACATTTACATACTTTATTTTTACTACAGGGTTTTTTTTTTGTTTTTTTACTAATAATGTGCCTTAATATATTGATATGATGGGTGACACTGGTAAATTTATTGATATTGAACTATTTTCACCTTCCTACAATAAACTCACCCTAGTCAAACATTGGGCTGGGATTTAGCTCAGTTGGTAGAGCTCTGCGCTGCAGCCTCTGAGGTCCTGAGTTCAATTCCCAGCACCGCAAAAATGGGAGAAGGACCTGGCAATCTATTCCCAAGGTAATTCCGAAACAGTCAGCCACTGAAAACCCTATGAGGGTCACTATGAATTGGGTATCAACTCAACGGCACCTAACAACAAGTCAAACATTAGTCTGTAGCCATAGTACCCTGACATCCGATTCCGCCTAATTTCAGAAGCTAAGCAGGGTCAGTGTGGTTAGTCCTTGGATGGGAGACTGCCTGGGAATACCAGATGGTACAGGCTAGGGAGAAGGACCTGGCAACCCACTACCAAAACAATACACTATTGAAAAATGCTATGAATAGTGTCAGGCATGGCACAGTGTCAGTGAGTGTTTTGTTCTATTATACATAGTGTTGCTATGAGTGAGACCCGAATCAACAGCACCTAATGACAACAACAGTCAAACATTATTATTCTTACAATATATTGTTCTACTTGCTCATCTTTCCTTCAGAATTTTTACAAAAGTATTTATTGGTATGATTGGACTAGAGTTTTCTTCTATTTAAAAAATTTTAAAGCTTTCTCACAGAAATTAAAATCTAATTTATTCAGTGGCCCTTCTTCTTCCTCCTCCTCTACTTCTTCCTCCTTCTTTTTCAAGTTATTGGTATCTCCCGGCTGGGCATAGTGGCACACACCTGTAATCCACTCAGAAGGTAGAGGCAGGTAGATCAACACAAGTATGAGGCAGGGCTTGAAATCCGTGAAAAACTGGATTCAGGTGCAGGTGCAGGTTAAATATATTAAAATTTAGAAGGTTCAGATTTGGTTCAGGTTGGGGATTAAAATTTTAATCCTATATGTAGATTGTTGTTGTTGTTGTTAGGTGCTGTCGAGTTGGACACGACTCGATGGCGCCATGTGTAGATAGACAAATTAATTTTTTTCAATTATTTTTTCAATTTTTAAATAGTTAATGATACTCCCCCCAAAAATAAATACATACAAGCTAAAACTGAACCAAATTTTTCTCTAGGTTCAGGTTCAGAAAGATTTTTAAAAACACTTGAACTGGAATGGGTTCAGAGTTCAGGGCTCAGGTTCAGTTTAAAGCCATGCTGTGGCATCCAATCCTGTCAGATCTCAGAAGCTAAGCAGGGTCGGCCCTGGTTAGTACTTGGATGGGAGACCGCCTGGCAACACCAGGTACTGTAGGCTTGGGAGGAGGACCCAGCAACCCATTCCCAAAAATCAATACGCCATTGAAAACTCTATGAGCAACAGAGATATACTGACAATAGTGTTTCTCCTGTTGTACACAGGGCCGCTATGAGTCGGATACCAACTCAACAGCACTTAACAATAACAACAACATCTACAGATAGGGTTTAAACCTGAACCCAAATCAAACCCAAACCCTCTAAATTTTAACATATTGAACCTGTACCTCAACCCGAACCCAACATTTTGCAGGTTTGAAGACCTGGTTCGAGGCCAGCCTGGGCTACATAGCAAGTGCTAGGCTACCCTGTCTCAAAAAACAAAACAACCTCCCTCCCCTCAAAAGTTATTTGTTATCTCTATGACATCCTGTAGTTAGAACTTTCTCCCTAACTTTTTTTTTGTTGAATGAAACCTGCTAAAAACAATGATTTTAACACTGCAAGGTACTTATTCTTGAAAAGATGGCAACTCAAACTCTCCTCGAGTAGATCACCCTTTGTTCTGGGTAAATAGGAATAAACTTTTTGTTTTCATAAAGTTCATTCAGAGAAAATCGTGAAATCATCCCTACTCCAAAGGGAAAGTGTTCTGTAGGGTGGTTGCCTGTGTCCGAGCTCAGATTTCTACAGACTCTATTATGTTTCCTTCTGCCCATGTATTTTGAGTTTATGACATGGAAGAAAAAGAGAGAAAAAAAATAGAGAACTATTTTCCTTTTCTGAGTGTGTTTGGAAGGCATCCTGTCACAAACTGAAGGAGATGTTTAAAGTATTGTTTCAAGACCCAGAGGACCTGGAGGGAGAGAGGCTGTAAGGCCAAAGTACAAATAGGAGGCAGTCAGTCAAACAAGGAAGCAAAGAAGCGAAGGTCTGGGCTACGGCAGTGGGGCTGAGTGATTTTGTGCGCGTGAGCAAGCCAGAATGTGCTCAGAAGGAGTTTGAGGCGAGTCTCCCGCAGCCCCATGGGTGGAAAATGGCATCTCCAGGAAGCGATGTCATTCTAGTCCCAATAATATTGAGAAGGGGTGGCTCCCAGGACCAGAAATGGAGCCTGAGAAGCTGGGCTGGGCACTGGGCAGAGAGCACTTTCTTCTGTCCTGGACCCGGCCGGTGGGCCTGGAGTGGAGGCCTGAGCAGGAGTTAGCTGGAACTTAGGGCCTATGACGGAGCCCAGGACAGGCCCAGGAGCTCTGAGAGTAGCTCCACCCCTGATAATTATGACATATTCTCGAGGTGCCCTGCCACCCTTTTGAAAAGGAAAGCCCTTCAGAAAGTTCCCCCTAAGTGCCACAACCCAGAGGGCAATGAAGGAGGCTTTACTGGGGACAAGTAGGAAAGCTGTGACTTCTTGGCCACTCCCCACGAGGCGGCCTGCTGTGCGCAATACAGGTGGCCCAGCCTCCAGCTGTGGGCCCATGGGGTCTGCCTCAGCTGCAGAGGCCCCTTGCCCAGGCCCCTTGCCCAGGCCTTCCCTTCCTAGGCAGCTCTCCCACGGGACCCGAATGAAGCAGCTTACGGGATCCCAGCTCAGGTGACACAGGACACTTAGAGGCCAAAGCTGCCCTCTATGATTCTCTACCAGGTTGGCTGAGGTTTTAGTGAGCCTACATTGAAGTTCTTCTAGGCTCTTATCCGTTCCTTCCTTCTTTCCCTTTCTTGCATAGGTGTTGATCTCTAATAAGCACCTGGAGGCCCATCTCTGTCCTGTCTTTGTAGAATCCAAACTGCAAAAGCGAAGGGCACAGAAACCATGGTGTGCTGCCCAGTAAGGAAGTGGAGAGGAAGAATGCAGCCTGACCCTGAGTACCTGGGGCATGGGGAGGGGGCAGGGCACTCAGATGAAGAAGGTGGACTCTTGTAGCACACAGACCTATAACTCTGATTCTTGTCCCCTGGCTCCTGAGGGCACATTGGAAGAGAGACATCTGTGTCTGTCCAGTCTTGGCTCCTTCCCACAACTTTCTTTCTGCCAAGAATGACTTTCTATCCCTGAACTTCCTAGTCACTTGTAAACATAGGTTCTTGTCATTCTAGGTGACAAATCTCCCCATCTCTTGCAGACTCATCCTCTAATCCAATTATTTTTGTTTTAAGAGCATAACCAAAAACTCCCCTGGTTTGCCTTTTAGGCTGCTGCAAAGCTTATGCTTCTCTATCCTCCTTCCAGTGACAGTAAGAGCAATCCAACCAAGTTTTCAGCTCATGTTTATCACACACTAACTCAACAAAATCTACTGATGGTACACAGCCCTCAGAAGCAGCTTCTGCAGAGTGTCACAACTCTAAGAAGCAACAAAGACTGTATGTGAATTGTCCTTACCAGTGATATGCTGGTAAAGTAAATAAATAAATAGAAAAATAGCCCTAATTTGTAGCATCTGCTGGTATCCAATTTCTGTGGTGTAAAGACTTGACAGATTTTAAGGTACCAATAAGATTTCAGAGTCTCTGGCAACAAGCTAGCAAATTTCCTGAGTAGTGAACAATTAGCTTCTGAGTAGGGTGGAGCTCTCTCACACCACCAACAGGGCTGTCCTCCAGCCCTCCAGGTCACCACCAGTCAACACCCAACTTGTTCTCTTTGCATCGTCATTGACTGACACAATTCTGTCATTTCTCAGCCCTCGTACGGGTCCATTCTGTCCTAGGGACATATATCTGATCTCATTTAATCCTCACAAAATCAACCATCCCTCCCTCCATTTCAGTTACTACCAGAGGATTATCACCTTCTACTTGGCCTGTGCCAGACTTTAGAAAACATAAGACACTATACCTGTTGGGCAAAGCAGTGCACTCCTCTTAGAAATATGGAGTTCCTATAAGCATAGCTTTCTATTATAAAAGTAATGAACTACTTTGCAAACAAAATTGGAAAGCAACCACTCATTCTTAAGTGTTTTAAGACTATTTCATGTCATGGTAAGATGTTTATGATATATAGTTGGCCCTCCATAGCTTTGGGTTCCATATCCACGGATTCGACCAAAGCACAGATAGAAAACACTAAGAAGAAAAAAAATGCACTTGTACTGAACATATACAGACTTTTTTCTTATATTATTCCTTATACAATATGATATAACAACTATTTACACAGCATTTACATTGAATTAGGTATCATAAATAATCTAGAGACGATTTAAAGTGTATAGGAGGATATGTGTAAGTTATACGCAAATACACACCATTTTATATATGGGGCTTTAACACCCACAGAAGGCAGAAGATTGCATTGCATTTTAAACGTAGGATGTAGTATAGTAACCTACAGCATGTTACTGATTCTGTAAAATGGAAAATATATTAATGAATCTCTGGGAGTAAAGGGAAATGTTAACAGTAGTTATCTCTGAACAGTCGGAAGCAAATGTTTTTCCAACTTCCTTTTTACAGCTTTGCTATTTTCCATAGCTAATGCATCATTCTGTGTTAGTTACAATGAGAAAATCGAGTATGCATTCTTTTTATTCAGAAAATATAAAAGTGAAGAAAAAGCCCATGCCCTCACCATTGAGACTCAACAATTACTCCATTTTGATTTAATGTAATGTTTTTGAGGGAGATTTGATTTAAAAGAAATAGCAGCAAAAAGCATGCACTCTGGGGGGCTGTGAGTCCTGTCTAATCTGAACTGCTCTGAGTGCCCAAAGCGGGGCTGGAGACCCTCCCACCCACCCCACCCCCACCTCACCCCCCATCCCACAAGACTTCTCTCTGGTACCTTTCTACATTAGCTCTAATCTTCACAATAGTCCCACAACAGGCACATTATCAACCCCATTTTGGAGGTGATGAGGCTTGGAAACTCATGAGGACAAGAGCTGTGCCTCATTTCATGTCCCCACACCAAACATCTTTTTATATATTTATCTAATAGTCAAGAGCAAGGCCTTTTCTTAGACAAAATTCAGTTCTAGGCCGGCACTATCGTTATCTGGAAGTGTATCCATAGGCAAAGAGTTGAACTAAGCTTCCATTTCTTGCTAAATAAGGACTAACATTTTCCTTAAAGGGCTGTTGTGAATATTAAATGACAGTGATTAAAAACAACAACAACAACAACAACAACAACAACAACAACAACAAAAGGCAGCTTAGTACGATGCTGGGTAAGGATTAATTACAGTCAAGGGCAGAACTGAGAATTGAACACAGCTCTCGCTGGCTCCAAAATCCACGCACTACACCAAGTCTTCACTATGCAAAATCGCTTTTCTCAGCCTGGGCTTCTCTGCTCTGGTTCCAGGTCCAAGAACTCTTGCGTTCAGCTGGAGCACAGCGCCCCCAAGAGCTGCAAGCCCAGACATTTCTGCCTTCCTGGGGTGAGGACGCTAGCGGGGGAGCTGGGAGCTGCCGCCTCCTGCAGCTGGGGGATCAGTGTTCATTCCTCCCGGCAGGTGGCTGGAGCACGAGCTAGCCATCCAGGTCGAGTCTTGTCCTGGCAGACAAAATGCCTTGAGCAACTGGATTTCAGCTGCGTCCCTCCCTCGGAAAGTTGTCCCTGCCAGCCTCTTAAGACCTGATTTTCCCTGTGACACCTTCATCAGGCAGGTGGCTTCGCCCAGGCTCCCGAAAAGGTCAGCGCGCACGCTGGGAATAGGGCCTCCCGCTGGTGAACAGGGAGCGCCGAGAGCGCCCCATAGGATCTGGAGCTGCCTCGCCAATTAGCTTGTGCTCTGCCCCCAAACCCAAGACTGAAAGGGAGGCCGCCCGGGCCCCAGCACAATTAGACAATGGGCTCCCGCAACTAAGGGCGGAGGGCGAGGGCGGCAGGAGCGCCTGCTGTTCTCGATCCTCGGGCAGAAGTTGGGCGGAGAGTGGAGAGGGAGCGCGCCCAGGGAGGCCCAGCTGTGCGCTTGCATTGACCACAGGGAGCGCTTCCGCCACATCGGCCCTGAGACTCAAAGGTGGCCACCCAGAGGAGGAAGGCGGCCAGGCTCTGCGCTGGAACTTCTCCAAGCTCAGCGACATTTCTGTTCTGCCAAGAGGAGGGCCTTTAAGACGGGGCTGTGACTTCTCTCTGTGTGCGCCCTGCTTGGCTGTCTAGTGTGGTGGTGGACAATGAAGGTTTTTGCAGAGAAGCAAAAGAGGCTCTTGTCCTGTCTCTTAACTCACTGAGTCTGTAACCTAGACCACTGGACTTCACCTTTAAGACTTCTAAAATATCAGGGAGAATAAAAATTCTGACCTCAAAAAGTACCTTGTGAGGATGAATGGAAATGAAATGTTGAATTCATGTAGTATTGGTTTATAGAATCACCGGACTGTCCTATGGAATGAAAAAATATTTAAGCCTTACAATGGTAATATTTTATCTGTGAGGTTAACTAAAACCCTAGAAGGCAGAGAGTCAGAGCAGGAATGTAATGACTATTTCTCAAGGACCTCCCAGGCGCCAAGCACCAGGGTAGGTGCCTTCCCGTGTTAGCTCATTTTACATGGCAGATAACCTTTCTGCAAGATCAGGGAGCTAAAAGACAGGCAGCTTGCTGGCACATTAAAGAAAGAAAAGAAATGTTCAAGCCTGGAATGCCTGCTGTGTCAAGACACCTAATTAGAAAACAACGTCATAGTAAATTAGTAGGGCAAGTCTCCAGCGCTGCCAAAAAAGCTAAAATAAATGTGCCACCAGAGGACTCACAAAGCAAAGCTTGTTACCATCCCACTGATTCTGTGCACGAGTTGGAGGTCTGACTGGGGACTGGTGAGAATTACACCCAAATATCATGCTGCACAGTAGTCCTTCTGGACTCACTTGCCAGAGCACTAAGAGGCTCTATTATAATTAGACACCTTCAAGTCAACTGAACTTGTCTAGCTGTAATGAAGTAACATCAAGGTAACTCAAACCAACAAAATAAAATACTTTGACAACAACTAAGCAAGCAGAATACAGAGATTCTTACATGGAGAGAGAGAGAGAATTGCTATTTTGGTTTCTTAGTGGTGGTGGTTTTCAGTTTTTTGTTTTGCTTTGGGTTTTTTGTTGTTGTTTTGATTTGGGTTTTTTTGAGGCAGGGTCAAGCTATGTGGCCCGGGTTGGTCTGGAACCCTCAATTCTTTTGCCACTGCCTCCTGAGTGCTGGGATTACGGGTATGTGCTACCAATCCCTGGAAGAGAGAATTCTTATACAGGGATGCTCTCATGTACAGAGTCTTTTAACTTGCTGAAATGGTTCACAAAGGAGAATTAAAGATTACCATCAACTTGCATTTGAGGACTCAGAAATCCATTGTTAGGAAGATAATCAGTGTGGATATCATGCATTCAATCCATCCCTCACTTATTTTTTCATGCATTCGACCACAGGAATTGAGGGCCCTATCATAATGGATGGAGGTGGGGTGATGTACAATTCCAAATAAAAAATAATACATAGTCTTCAGGGACAATAGTTGTTAGAGAATAATCCAGTGACAATAACTGGCAATTATGGAAAAAACTATAGCCCAAGTTTGGGCTAGGACAATGTGAATGCTAAGAAAGTTGACATTTATTGTGCAGGTGATAATGGTGCTATCAAAGAACACTGAGCCTGGGAGTGTGTACTGTGGGAGTGAGGGGTGTGTGAGGTAGGGTAGAAGGAAGGAGACCAGTGAGAAGGGGGGCACAATCGTCTTTCCTAGGGCTGACCTCACTACCCTTACCACCTCAGCACACATTTCCTCCTCATCATCTGGGGCAACCAGCCTTTCCTTCTACCTCTTGGCTGAAACTATTCTTTCCTATGTCACAATTGAACTTCTACTGCCCAAAGTCCAACAAAACTTTCTTAGTTTTAGCTAGTAAGACCTCTCTATATTCCATTTGCAAGCCTGTAGCCGTAGCACTGTGGCATCCGATCCTGTCAGATCTTGGAAGCTAAGCAGGGTCAGGCCTGGTTAGTATGTGGATAGAAGACCACCTGGGAACATCAGGTGTTGGAGGCTTGGGAGAAAGACCCGGCAAGCCACTCCCAAAAAAACAATCAGTCATTGAAAACCCTATGAATAGCAGAGAAGCGCTGACAATAGTGTTTCGCCTGTTGTACACAGGATTGCTATGAGTCGGTCACCAACTTGAAAGCACCTAACAACAACAACAACATTCCATTTGCAAGGTTGACACTAAGTCTGGCCAGAAATTTCTCTGAAACACAATCTCTTCCTGGTTTATTTCCATTTCTCAGACTACTATTCTGATGTCA
Organism: Pedetes capensis; assembly: GCA_007922755.1. NCBI lineage: Eukaryota > Metazoa > Chordata > Mammalia > Rodentia > Pedetidae > Pedetes > Pedetes capensis. The sequence goes on from VMDO01002162.1 coordinate 175,839, forward strand.
GCTTTTCATGTACCTTCCAATCACTAAGAATGGTATTCTTAAGACTTGTCTTTATCCCACTTCTGACCTGAAACAGCCTGCAGCTATAGCACTGTGACATCCAATCTGGTCAGATCTCGGAAGCTAAGCAGGGTTGGGCCTGGTTAAGTACTTGGATGGGAGACTACCTAGGAACACCAGATACTGTAGGCTTGGGAGTAGGACCCAGCAACCCACTCCCAAAACAATCAGCCCAATGAAAACCCTATGAATAGCAGAGAAGCACTGACAAAAGTGTTTCACCTGTTGTACATAGGGCAGCTATGAGTCAGACACTGACTCGACAGCACCTAACAACAACAACCTGAAACACACTATTTACAAAATGCCTTGCTTGTTTGCAACTTCTGCAGCTAAGTGTCAGCATTATATTGTAACTAGTCCATCTCTATATATTTTAGGATGAAGATTTGGGGTGAGATAAAGTACCCTTTCCCTTAACCCTTGTTATATCTGGGTGGGGGCTGTTTGTGCCCACAGTTGAGCAAATGGGATTAAGTGGATGAGAAGAACTACAGTCAAGACTATCTAATCTTCTGGGTGACTTTTTTGCTGAGTGAAGTTTAAATCACTGTCTCTGGTCTGTAAAGAAATATTCTGCCCCTCTTTCATCTCTATTGATGAATACTTGATTAAAAGAAGAAAGGAGGCTTCTTGGGGGCTGGAATTTTTCATTGTTCCTTGCTGTTTCCCCAAGACCTAGAAAAGTGCCTTCCATCAGCTGTTGTTGTTAGGTGCCGTCGAGTCAAGTACGACTCATAGCGACCCTATGTACAGCAGATCGAAACACTTGGTGCTTCTGTGCCAGGCACACGATCTTATTTATGTTTAAGCCCATTGTTGCAGACACTGTGTCAGTCCATCTGGTGGAGGGTTTTCCTCTTTTGCGTTGACCTGCCACTCTTCCAAACATGATGTCCTTCTCCAGGGATTGTTCTCTCCTGACTACATGTCCGAAATATGTAAGACGCAGTTTGGCCATTTTTGCTTCCAAGGAGCACTCTGGTTGTACTTCTTCTAGGACAGATTTGTTGGTTCTTTTGGCAGTCCATGGT
>VMDO01002163.1:0-32500 GCA_007922755.1 Pedetes capensis
TTATTGACTATGCAAAAGCATTTGATTGTGTGGATCATAACAAATTATGGATAACACTTCGGAAAATGGGAATACCAGAACACCTAATTGTGCTCATGAGAAATCTGTACATGAACCAGGAGGCAGTTGTTCGAATAGAACAAGGAAACACTGAGTGGTTTAAAGTTGAGAAAGGTGTGCATCAGGGCTGTATACTTTCTCCCTATCTCTTCAATTTATATGCTGAGTAAATAATCCGAGAAGCTGGACTTTATGAGGAAGAACGTGGCATCAGGATTGGAGGAAGACTCATTAACAACCTGCGTTATGCAGATAACACCACTTTGCTTGCTGAAAATGAAGAGGATTTAAAACATTTACTGATGAAGATCAAAGATCATAGCTTTCAATATGGGTTACAACTAAACATCAACAAAACAAAAATCCTTACGAGTGGGTCAGCATGCAACTTCACAATAAATGGAGAAAAGATTGATGTTGTCCAAGATTTTGCTTTGCTTCGCTCTAGAATCAACACCCATGGAAGCACCAGTCAAGAAATCAAAAGACGCATTGCTCTAGGAAAAGCTGTGGCAAAAGATCTCTTTAGAGTATTGAAAAGCAAAGATGTCACATTGAAGACGAAGGTGCGTCTGACTCATGCCATGGTATTTTCAGTGGCATCATGTGGTTGTGAAAGCTGGACATTGAATAAGAGAGACAGAAAAAGAATTGATGCTTTTGAATTGTGGTGCTGGAGACGTGGAATATACCATGGACTGCCAAAAGAACCAACAAATCTGTCTTAGAAGAAGTACAATCAGAGTGCTCCTTGGAAGCAAGAATGGCCAAACTGCATCTTACATATTTCGGACATGTAGTCAGGAGAGATCAATCTCTGGAGAAGGACATCATGTTTGGGAGTATGGCAGGTCAATGCAAAAGAGGAAAACCCTCCACCAGATGGACTGACACAGTGTCTGCAACAATGGGCTTAAACATAAATAAGATCATTTGCCTGGCGCAGAACTGGGAAGTGTTTCGATCTGCTGTACATAGGGTCGCTATGAGTCGGACTCGACTCGATGGCACCTAACAACAACAACACGTATGAAGTACTGTACCTGTGATCTTAGCTATATAAGAGGCATAAGCATTAAGTGAGCCTATCCAAGCTCATACAAGTTGGAGTAGGGACAAGAATTCAGATCTCTTATATACCTCTGGTTTCTTTCCAAGAATGTTGATATAAGTCTTCATAGTTCTGATCCTGGCACTTGTCTCTCTATGTCTAGTATTGTCATTGTTCCTGGGTCCTATATAAATCTAAGATATGAAACCTGTCCTCATAGAATTCATAGTCATGCTGAAGAGATAAAACTAGCAGACCTAAAAGAATTTGAGGTTTCTGCCCTTTGCAGTAGGAGTTGGCAGAACAGAATGGGGAGAGAGGAGCCTGGGGCTGTGAGAGAATATTCTGAGCCGAGTAGCATCCTCAATGCTCTTTTTCACAACCTCATTCTGTATAGGCATCATTTGATTGGTATGCTTGACACCAGGTACCCATGTTCCCACTTGTTACTTTTCAGCCACTAGCTACAAAGTAGTTGAAACAGTAGGAGAGTTTAAGCCAGCTGGAGGAAAGTTTGTTCACTGATTGAGTCTTGGACATTTCTGAATGGAGCAGAAAATATTTTGCAGAAACTGTTTTGAAAACCTGGATCCATGTTTCCTAAAATAGGGTCTGTCATGGTGCTTCTCAAATCTGGAGTTATGCACATGCTCTAAGAACCAATATGTATAGATGAAAGGCTTACAAAACGCCTTTGAGAAATATGTAAGTTTATTTGTTATTTTAGGGTACTAGGGAATATAAAAGCAATCCTTTTCCACAGCCCTGCAAATGACTCCATTCATGAAATCACATTATTCTCCAATATGCTCATAATCTAAATTCCAGTATTGTCAGTTACTAAATACCCTAAAGCATGATAAAAGTCACTGGAACTATAGGGAAAACAATCATAATTTTATTAAGCATGTACTATATATGAGATACAACTTCAGCTAATTGCATGTTTTAGTTCTTTTAATCCTCACAATATAGTGGAGCAAACTTTGCCATGAGTTTGGAAATTGTGTGTCTATTTTAAAAACTGTGTTAAACCTCCCTGGAATCTTGTGCATTTAGAGTATCTTCCAAACACACCAACCTCTAAGAATGTTAGGGGAAATGTCTCACATTCTCTTTGTGAAGAATGTTTTGAACCAACTTAAGAGCAGAATGCCTCTAGCCAACCACTAATTATTTCAAATGCACTAATTTTTAAACCAGCTGGGCGATGCCTAATTGCAGCATGTGAACTCTGAAATTTCTGTGTCTCCCTTCAACAAATAGGGCATGCTCCAGGGAGAAGGCATTTACCGTTCAGTGCATTTAGATGAACACTGACATTTCTTATGGGAGCACTTTAGCCTGGGCTAGTGTGATATGAAACGAGACCACAAATTCATAATTTAACAGTTTGGTTTGCAGCAGAGGTGGTGACAAGAACACAGAATGTTCACACTCATGATCATTTGCAGCTCCATAAAGAGACGTCCAAGATGGAGAATAGAATAGTTCAGAAGGGATAATGACAAGGGAATATAGTTTTGAAATGGAGAGTAGAAAAATTACTATTGAATTTTTTACAAAGAGTTAGCAACTTGAGCCATGGCTGTTCTTTAGAATGAGCATCTCTTGAGCAGTCAATGTTTCAAGCACATAACAGCTTTAATTTTATGCAGATTACATATTTACACTATAATAAAATGGAGAATGGCTTAGTGGGGATACTTACTGCCAGGGACATAATTATTAATCAATATGTCTGTCTAAAGCTGTCGAGCCAGTTACTGGAAGTCATGTAGAAATTCAGATTCTTCTGTTGTCAGGCAGGCTCTCTCCAGGACTATATTTTACATTTGAAAGATGGATGAAGTATAGCCAAATCCAAGCAGTTTTAAAAACAGAAAGAAGAGAAAGGAAAAAAAGAGAAAATAACTCCTTCAATTTTTTCACAGAGCAGATACACAAACACATGTTCCTTGAGCTATATCTGTGCACACTGTTGTGTAAGCAGTCTGTCTAGCAGCTGAACCATTTTTTGGAGGGCTGACTTCATTTTGTCGTGGAAGACCATGCCCCCAGCAAGCAAAGGAGGAGGAGAATTTTCTCATAACCAAGTGTGACTTTTTCTTTTTCATCAGTGTAAGACAAACCACCACAGTAAGGCAGGATTGCTATTAACAAATTTGAAACTGATCTGTCTTTCCAGATTTCTCTCTGACACCACTGTCAAGACCTCTGAGTTGCCTGCAGACCCCCTTCTGGAGCCTGACATCTTTCCTGCATGTTTTAGGGAGGTGGGGGGAAATAAAGGGAACAGACACTTTCTCTAACATTTTGATAAAATGAAGAAAGCATTGACCTCTAAATCTCCTTGAAACTCTCAGACTTGGAATCAAATTCCAATTTAGTTCATCTTTACAGGAACTAAAATTTTTCTGCCTTGCACAGGAAGTTGACCCTTTATACACATGAGATTTGGCAAATTCATTACCAATTTCTTTCAGATATACCTTTTCTCCATGCCCCAGCCCTAATAAGAAAAGACAAACCTCGAAGGAAACTTAAAATATTTAATGACTTTGACTTTTAAACATAACCCAGATTAGATAATAATGTCAAGTGATAATTCAATATACCAAAATATCAAACTGAACAAACTCTACTCTTTTATAAAGTTTAACTCTGGTAAATTCTCACAGATTTAGGACATTTGTTGTGGGAAGGGAAAGGGCTAATGTAAAATTTGAGAGTACTTAAGTTATTCCATTATGTTCAGATAGAGACAACTAATAAACACAACGTTTTTGCCTAGCAAAAAGTAATATAAATGTGCTTATTTAAACTACATTATATATAAGAACACATATATACTTCCATACATCATATAAATGGATGAGAAGTACACATTCGAAAAATCTGGCCTAAATCATATAAATTGGCCAAAAATACTTGTGAGATCTCTTTTAAAATTATTTTAAAATAACTCTTGCCAGTTGCCCTGGCACAAGACTATAATCCCAGAGACTCAGGGAGGTCAAATAGGAGGATCACGAGTTCAAGAGCAGAGGCAGCCTGTAACTTAGTGAAACCATGTCTTAAAATAAAAATTAAAAAATAATAAAGGGTCTAGGGGTACAACTCAGGGGTAGAGCACTTACCTAGCATGTGCAAGCCCCTAGATGAAATGTCCCTGTACTGAGAGGAAAACAAGAAAGCAAGCGAGAGAGAGAGAGAGAGAGAGAGAGAGAGAGAGAGAGAGAGAGAGAGAGGAAGAAAGAAAGAAGAGAGGAAGGAAAGAAGGTAAAGAAAGAAAGGAAGAAGGAAAGAAGGAAAGAAGAAAGAAGGAAGGAAAGGAAAACTAAACTAAGACAGTTGTGGGAACAGGAATGAGGGCTAAATCAAAATTTAGAAAAAGTATGGCTAGAATCTCACTGACACCTCTCTTGCACACACTGAATGTCACTCTCATGAAAAGGAATTTTAAGCTCTTTGCCTCTCTATGTCCTTAGGGAAGAGGCAACCAATTTGGCAAAGGCCACTTCCTGAATTACACCTTTCCAACAGGGGAGGGGGAAGAATCCTCTGGCTTCCTTTAAATTCTAGAATGAGTCTTCCCACCAAGACCCACAAAAGTAGAACATGCCCCAAATAGGAATAGGATTAAGATATTTAAGCAGACTAAAGATGACAAAGGCCCCCTCACTGAGCCCTTCTGAAGTGCTTAGTGTGAAACTGGAGATTATTTTTAAAAGAGGTTTCACTATTTTCAATTCAAGGCAACTCGTAAGTGTCCCCTAGCAGAAATTCATTTGAATTTATTTTAGTGAACATGAACAATGCACCTACTTACACAGATCATTCAGTCCAAGATCGTAAAACTCACCTTGTTTCTGGTGGAAACTTCTTTCCTTCTCACCTGGGATATTTGATTTGCAAGGCTAATACTATCAAGATTTGTACAAAGACAAATGCAAACAAGTAGAGATGAAATTATTTACTGTAGATTTTAGTGATCTATACTCAGTGTGTGAGAGACAAAAAAAAGAGAGAGAGGGAGGGAGGGAGAGAGAGAAAGAGAGAGAACGAGTTATGGTTTTAGTTTGAGAAAGAAAGGTTATTCCAATAGTTAATAGTTTTCTTATGATTAGCACTACTCATATCTTTGTCAATGAATATAATACTAAGGCAACTAACTAAAATTTTGCCATCAGAAGAGTTTGGGCATTATTAGCAATACCAGACACATTTTTCTCTAATTCCTTTCTGGAGGATATAACTGTTGAATACTGATTCAGCCCCTAAAGCCTCATTTGATTTGGTCCAAATGTTAATGACAATCTTTAGGTCAATACTCTAAGTGCATTTGGAACTCTATATAATAATGAATAGTAGGAGAGGAAATATTTAAGATTGACAGGCATTTAAATATTCAAAAGCAGCAGGTCAGTCCTTTTGAATTGGCCTTTTATATCTGCCAGAGAAGACAGGACTTGCATGCCCTGAAGTGTCTAACCCCAAAGTATTTTTAACCTTAACACAACTCACCCTTGCTTAAATGTTCCCTTATAATTTGAATCTGCTTTTACCAATTGCCAATTAGAAGAGACAATCTTATGATAGATACTTCCTCAAAATCAAATATGAGTGGCATATCTTCTGTCAAAATTTGACTCAAAATCTCTCTTCTTCCCCTCCTCCCCTTCTGTTCCCATCATATCCATTAATCTTATTTTTCCTTTAAGGTATAGAGTCTAATTCTCCAAATGATCTTCTCAGGGTCCTTATCTAAGAGTATCACATGTACTTTTCCTTAGTAAACAACATATTATCTATGACACCATGTTTTATTACAGATGTATCCTCTTAAATAAGGTGATTTTAGGCCTTTTAACTCTGATATGATAGGATATAGCAAATTGAAACAGAGTACTTAATATCTGTTAAACCTACTTGGGGAACTTATATTCATTAAAAATATATCATTTTACATGTTTTAAGATGTATCCTCAGTCTTTTGAAACACAGAAACATATATTCATACACATATATACAGAAACATATACTTTGTAATTGTTAGGTGCAATCAAGTTGGATCCAACTCATAACAATCCTATGTAAAAGAGAATGAAACATTCCTTGACACTGTGCCATGCCCAGCACTATGTCAGTGCTTCTCTGCTATTCATAGAGTTTTCAGTGGCTGATTTTTTCTGGATTGTTTTGGGTGTGGGCTGCCAGGTCCTTCTCCCATATAACTATATACATATACATGCATTTATTTCTATAATAGCTAAGTATACAAAGGAACTAAGAAAGGTTCAACTTCAAAATCAGACAGACCAAAGATACAGATGGTCTCATTCTGTAGTACAGATGGTATTATATGGATGGAACAATCAAGTATTCAGCATAATGCCTCCTAATCTTACATACCTTTAACCCTTCTAATTTGACACTCACAGTTCTTACTCTGCTTGTTTCTTCTCTTACCAAAAACCAAAACCCCCTGTTATTTTCAATTTACCGTCTTATTATATTCAATTAAAGTTAACAGTCATTTTTTGAGCAAGTACTATATGTCAGTCTTTTTGCAAGTGGCTAAGTACAAAAAAAGTTTTAAAATAAAAAAAAAGTCTGTGCCTTCAGGGGCCAACTGTTAGAAAGATGGAGAAATTAAAGTGTGTGCATTAGTATTATAACAGAAGAGAAGAGGCTTAGAAAAGAGAAACACATTACCTGGAGTCAGGATCAGAACTCTACTACTGAAAAAGGTCTGGGAAGCTGGGAAGGAAAGGTACCTTTCTAAAGCATTTGCATTTTTTCCTAGAGAATATACATAGAGGAGTGATGGGGGTCAGACTTCATGTTTGGAAATGTTACGAGAGAGAAACCATGGGTAAGATGGATGATGAGGGGATTAGAGAGAAGTCAACAAAAACAATTAGAAGCTGAGGAGACAGAAGAAGCAAAGAATAGTGACCAAGGAGATAAGAGTATGTGACGGAGCACTTGAGCATGATGCTAAGTTTTCTGAGTTTACTGGGTGGGGGAGTGAAAAAGGGATGAGGAGGGACATGGTTTATTTGGTGACCTGTCTTGTTTCTGAGCCTGGCCAAGGTTGGTGGATGTACAATGACAAAAGTTGATGGGAGCTGTATCTCAGTCCAGGGAAATGGAGTGAAATGAAGATATTTAGAAATACAAAATGTACGTTGGCTTTAGTGAACAGGTAAGGCCCTACTTTCTTCCTGGTCAGAAGAATGGTTATATGAAAAGTAATTATATTTCTTAGGGATGAGTCATCTCTCTCAAAGTTTGTCTTTTGCAGGTCAAACCAACCACTCTACATGCTCAGCAATTAAATCACACATGGGGACTGTGGGCTTTGTACAACTCTAGCCTGGGCTGAGGTATAACCAGTTTTCTTTCAATTCCTTCTAAAGAATATTTGCGTCTCTCCATTTCAATTCCCTTCAATTCAACTCAAGTTTACTGAGTATCTGTTTGTGGTCATTCCCTGAGACAAAAGCTAGAGAAGGAGAGAGAAGTGAGGAAAGAGAGGAAAGAGATGGAAAAGATGAGAGTAATGTGGTTGTGTAGTAACTGCTTCTCAGGTAAGGACTTTGACATCTCATCAAAGTAAGAAGTTCAAGGCTGAGAGATTGCAGAGTGAGGAGATAAGATCGTTTTTATTATTATTAGTCAAAATAATTTAAATGTAAAAATTATTTTTTCTCTACACACAAAAAAATGTGTCTCTTAAACTCACGACTAACACTCAAGGTGCAATAAACTCTGAAAGCACCATCATAGATTGATGTATACAGCTGGCATCATGCACACATGTATGTGGATACTGTCCAGCCAACTGGTCTTTTCCACACAGAGGACTCAAAGTTGAAAAGAGAGCAAAGATTCACATTGGACAGCAATCAACAGGGCCAAGAAACTATTTGAAAGCAATGAGTTGTTTCTTATTTTCTTGAAGGAAAATACTTCCTCTCTAAAAAGTTGTGCAGATCCTGATGCTAAATATCTTCATCAGATTACCACAAAGGCTCCAGGAGGCCCTTCTACTCTCCTGTTTATGCCATTGGTCTGACTGAAAAGAAGCAGTTGAACTTCAAACTCCCCAGTTCATCCAGTAACAAACTTTGCCTTCCATCTGGATTTGAATCTCACTTGTCTGTCCTCTAAGGAGACGTAAAATATTCACAGAACAATCTCAGGTTTATAACAGTGCTCAGCTCTCAAAAGTTAATTCAATGACAACCAATATAAAGCATGATGCTCCTGCTTTGCATAAGTTTAAAAAAAAAGCCATCACAGTTCCCACTCATTGGTGGAAAATGTTGAACTTCTGATTTCTGCTTACGAACAACAAGCTAATGACTTAGTCATAGCATCATCAGCCAATAAGTAATCCATCAACACTCAGGTCATTAATTCAAGAAATTACTCTACCAAAAGGAACTGAGAATTGCTATAATGTAGGTACTGATCAATCTGTATTCACTTTTTCACTTTAAAGCAAACTCCTTATGTATTCTTATCCTAACTGCTCAGAGTTTTGTTTGGTAAATACTGAGGAAGTGTGTCTAGAATCAATATGCCTATAAAGGCATGAAATACAATTTAAGGAAGGTCAGTAGGCAGAATGATTCTAAGGGGAAAATCCTTCCTTCAAAGGTGTAACAACATTTAGTCACATATTCTCTTGAAATAACAGATTCCACAGCTATTCCTCTAGGAAATGAGTTTATGTAAACGAGAACATTCTGCTTTGTGCTGCTGAAGTCACAGAGTGTACCAGATGTTCACAATCCCAAGGCTCACTTGTATGACGTTAGTGAGTATTTCATAAACCCCAATACTGGAAGGATTCAGTGCTTACTGTGGTTTTTTTTTTTTTTTTTTTTGTTCCACTCTGAAAAAAAAATTTATACATTGTATTCCATTGTACCAATTTTATTTTTTTAAAATCTCGCTGTCTTTAGTTAAATGCCATAATTCATCTTATAATGGTATTTAAGGGGCTTTTGTGGCACTGTGCCAGATTTATATTATTAGAACCTAGGCGTTTGCAAATGAACCTCTTTCAATTAGTGTTTCAGGAAGCAATTAAACTGTCTAAAGTGTATTAATGAATACACTGGAATTGGGAAGCCGATCCTCCTAATATCTCCATTATTAATGCACCATCTGCTTTGCTGCCTTAGAAGCAACCAGGATCTCTAACCTCTGGTCCACAAAACCCAATCATTTATTCAAAAAGGTCACAGAAGCATACGTTTGTAATCAAGCTCGATATTGTATACAACAAGAGAATATTATATGTAGATTAAGGACATATTTTTCTCAGACTTTTTACAGATGCAAACAAAGATTCATACAGGTTCCTTTTTGTTTCTTTTCATTGTGTGTTATGTGTCAAAACACTAATAGCTTTGTGAATGTATTCCTGGGTCTAATATTCCTGCTAAAAGCATGAGTGTTATATGTGTATCCTGTGACTTTTAAGGATACCATTAGGATCTCTGATGAGTTTGTCTTTTGCATTAAAGATGGATGTAATTTGCTACTGTGTTGTAGCTTTTATCACGGGGAGTGGTCCAGGTGCTGTGACATTTGTCAGTGCCTCTTTCCAATACTCTTCTTGGAATTTGTGCCACAGGATGGGTTCTGGAGGGTTCTGGAGTATCCTATGCTTTCCTGACATTCATCCTATTGGCTTTATGACCAAAGGGGATCTAGATTTGTAAGATATAGATTGGAGTGAGAGGATGGAGGGGACAAGAGGGCAGGGAAGTCCTTGCCTTTGGTACCACTCTGCTCCATGCTGGGGGTCCTGAAGTTACCAGTGTCCAACTACCATGCTGGCTTTGATGATTAATTGTTGTTGAGGCAATTGGGATGGAAGAAAAAGATATATTCCCTGCTTTTACAGAATTTAGAATCTAGTAGAGGAAAGAGAGGTCATGGCTATGGAAGACTTAGGGAGCCACCAAGGAAGAACTTGGGAGGAGGAGAACCCTATGGAACATTTAAGAGCCAGGAAAATAGAACAGAGAAATGTCCCACAGAGCTCTGGATTTCTCCTACCTTAATTTTCATTAAGTGTATTGAAGTCCTAACCCTTAGCACTTTAAAATGTTACCTGAGTTCGAAGTAGGGTCATTGCATATAATACAACTAAACTGAGGTCATACTGGAGTAGGGTGGGTATCTAGTCCTATATGGCTAGTGCCTTACATGAAGGGGAAATTTAGACACAGAGGAACACACACAGGGAGAAAGCCATGTGAAGCTGAAGGCAGAGATAGAGGTGATGCAGCAGAAGCACAAGGCGCATCAAAGATTTCCAGCAGACCTCTGGATGCTTCCTCAGGCCCTCAGAGGGAGCATGGCCCTGCCAACACTGTGAAAGAAGGAATTTGTTGCTGGAGCCACTTGCTCTGTGGTATTTTATTAATGGCAGCTCTGGTAAACCAACAAAAGTATCAGCATCACAAATTATCAAATGCTTGACTTTCTTCCTAGACTGTAAACTCTTTAAAAGTGAGAGTCATGCTGGCTTTGTGTACCTTTTAATCACAAGGCTATTATACCATACTGGACTTTATAATGGATGTCCAATCACTTCGGGTTGAAGGGCCATATTAGGATGAGAAAAATGGAGGAATTTAGAAAGTTCTAGTGGCAGAGACACTTGGTCAGCCTGAAGTAGAAGGGGAAATGTGACAACTACAGAGGGAAACTGAAGGAGCTTTAAAACAATCTGCAGGATCTGGGATCACCAGCCAGGGAGGGAAAGGGTGTCAGAAGCTAATTGGTCATAGAAAACCATGTTCTCAGTGGAGTCTTCGGTCAAGCTGGATTTCTCTACATAGGGCAGAGTCTTCAGGACCTAATATATAGACATATCTAGTACACACACACACACAGACACACACACACACACACACACACACGCACACACACATTCCATCCCATGTTAACAAGTGAATGATTTTGCCGTTTCTTTGTCCACTGCTGGGCCTTTCACTGAAAGTATAGTATGACAGCGAGCTCCCTTCATGAGAGCAGTCTGCTTCACTAATCACTTGTTACTTTAACTTTATATTTCAAGGTAAAAGGTATATTAAAGAGACGCTATGAACTGTGAGGTGAGAAAGGGAGAAGAGAGATGTGCAAAGAAAACCAAACTCACGTTTGCTAAGCTGAAATCTTGTTATGTGTTGGGCTCCTCAATGAGGATGATAACTATACAAACTGACCCAGGTGGATATCACAAACCCCAATCTACAGGTGAGAAAGAGACTCAGAAAAGTAGAATTATTTGCCCAGAGTCATGCATCTACTAAGCTTCTATGCATCTAGTAAGTAGGGGAGCTGAGGTTTGACCTACATCTGACTCCAAAGTCTATATTCCTAACTCATATTTTCTTTGGTTCTGGAAGCAATATAAAGTCAGCACTCCCTTCTAAGTCCATATATGCTCTTCTTTTATTCTTGTCGGTGCCATACCTGGCCCTTTAAATAAGCTGGCATAACTTCTGCCTAGCAGCTGGTACATAAAAGCTTGCTTCAGACAACAATAGTTTGCCAAGCAATTTCCCAGGTTAGCTCTGTCTTGTATATTATCTATTAATCTTATTACTGTTCCCTGGCCTCTCTGATTTTTGGCACTATCTCCTTGGCTCTGAACTAGAGAACTGGTTTACTAGCCATTGGCTTCTCATTCTACCCTTGGCTTCACTTATTCCTCTAATCTTTATATTCCCTATCGCTATGGTTCAGAGAGAGAGGCCCTCTTCCTTCAGTTCTATTCCTACTTTAGTGAAGGTGCCTTCTCCAACCTCACCAGTGAACCCCATTCCTCCTCCCTCAAACAGATGAGACATTGGAAGACTTCACATAAATACAGTGATGGATGTGTGAGAGAACCGAAGGAACCTAGAATCGGAAAGGACAGGATTTAGACAAACACATTGAACACTGGCTGCTGAGGTCTGAATATGTTCCCCCAAATATTCATGCACTGGAAACTTGATTCCTAATGAGATTGTATTGAGAGGTGGAATCTGTGGGAAGGGGGATTGGGTCATGAGTACAGAGCCTTCCTCTCATGGGTTGATAGATTAATAGGTTATAGATAGCATGTTGTTGTTGTTAGGTGCTGTCGAGTCGTGCCTGACTCATAGCGACTCTTATAGGGTTTTCAATGGCTGATTGTTTCGGGATTGCCTTGGGAGTGGGTTGTCACATCCTTCTCCCGTTTTTGTGGTTCTGGGAATCGAATTTGGGACCTCAGAGGCTGCAGAGTGGCGCTCTACCAACTGAGCTAAATCCCAGCCCATTGATAGCATAGGTTTGTTATAAAAGCAAGCTTTCCCTGGCTTTCCTGCTCTGTCTTGCTATGTGATCCCCTGCACATGTTATGGTGCAGCTTTAGGCCCTCACCAGATGCCAGGTAGTTGCTGGCACCATGCTCGGGGACTTTCCAGCCTCTAGAACTCTAAGAAATAAATTAGTCTTCTTTATAAATTACCCAGTCTGTTGCATTTTAGCAACAGAAAATGGACTAAGACAATGGCCAAACAGATATGTAGTTTGAAGGTAGGTGCTGGTTTCCCATCATTTTAAAAACAAGGGTGCTTCACAAGGCACTTGTGAAATTCTATTTGGAGATAAGAATCTACAATTTTTAATTAAAACAAATGTACAAAGCATAGCACCACCACAACATAACACTGCAGTGATACGGTTTGCCCTTTGCAATATTCTTTTTTTTTTAACAACATCAATGACTAACCAAAGAATAGTATCTCTTTCATATACTTGTTTGGACTTCTAAGAATCAACTTTGGGGCAATAAATCATACCATTCTGATTATTGCAAGCATGTATATTAGGAATCTAACTCATTCTAGCCCACTAGCACTTAGGAAAAGATCATATAAGGTAGAAAAGAGACATCTGCTAAGACAGTGACATGCTGAATGTGCTTTGCACTTCTCCTATTTTCACTTTTGCATTATGATGTCTGTCTTCACTTGGAATATGCACCATTTCTGTACCTCTTTGGCAAGTGTTTATTGCCAGTACCTAAGCCATACATGAATTAAAGATAAACTAGATATGAATAAGAACTCCAAGGCCTTAACCTAGAGAGTTTAAGAATCCTCTTCTTGCAGGCTTCTTAATGGATTTGAAGGATACCATACTCACTCATGAGTAAATGACGTACTCCTTACTACATAACTAATTGATTATACAGTATTTTATCTTATCAATAGTATCTTTGCAAATATTTTGCAAAAATTGTCCAGGTTCTTTTATTTTTAAGTAGGACTGGCTCAGGGAAAAGGTAAATTACAATTTTATTGAAACCAGTTCCCTAGCTAGCAGGTCAGAAATTCCCACAGGTATATCTGAAGAGGGTATGGTAACAATTCAGTCATTGTCCCTGCAAGGGCTTGGAATAAGCACACATCTGCTCTCAGGTTATATCCTAATGACTTCCAATTAATAGATTTGCAGGGATTAATGTTCCTGGTAATCTGGCCAACAACTTAGATGGCTTTTATTTTCCCAGTTCAGTATCATTCTCAATTACTTTCTATTCTTTAAGTAATCCTTGAAATCTCACCTTTTCTTGAAGCTTCCCCCCTCCCCACCTCTAAGATGACCAACCATTCTTCTCTACCAGGCTGTCTCAACTTTAGTACCAAAAGTTCCACATTCTGGGAAACTCCTCAGCCCCAGGCCAAATGGGACTCAGTGGCTTGTGTCATTCTACCTCACAGTTCCTCCCTCGGAACATATCACTTTCAAGAATGCTCCTTTCAATGGTAACTTTTATGACCTCAAATGCACTTGGCCCCACATTGACATGAAGCCTGGAGAGAAGGATAGTCCTTTATGGATACTTTTAAAGATGGTAGATCCCCAAGCCACCTGTTCTTTGGTGATGTTGGCCAGCCTGCCTCTGGCAGGCTATGTATGACTCCTTAATCCAGAGACAGAGGCTTTTTCTAACTTGTAATAATTAGGTTTATTACACAGCTAGTGATGAGAAAAATGGAAAGCAGTAGCATTTACTAATTCTTAGACATCTGATTTATTGGGTATCAATCAATCAACAAATAAGTATCTCTTTCAGTGAGTTTTGATAAGCAGGAGCTTGAGATGGATGTTTGAGGAAAACTTTAGTTTCTAATAGAGCTTTGGTACTTCCTTCGTGTCTGAGTTGAATAGTTGTTTCACCACTCTGAGTTTCTATGTCTATATTTTTCAAATAGAAACAAGTACCTCTATATTCCAGGAAAGCTATGAATATTAACCCTCGTGTGTCTGTCAGTTTGTTGTACCGTGGGGGCTAGCGTGTTGCTGCAATTGTGAAAGCTATGCCACCAGTATCTCAGAAACCAGCAGAGCCACCCATGGTGGGAAGGTTTCAGCTGAGTTTCCAGACTGAGAGAGACTGGAGAAGGACCTGGCAGCCCACTCCTACAATAATTAGTCAATGAAAACCCTATGAATTACAGAGAAGGATTATCAAATATAGTGCTGGAAAGTGAGCCCTGCAGGCTGGAAGACATTCAAAAATGACTGAAGAAAAGTTATCTCCTCAAAGTAGAGTCGAACTTAATAATGATAATGAACTAAAGCCTCTGGACCCTCCATTTGTTGATGTGGCACAATTCAAAGTGAGGAGAAACACAGTGGCTGCAACAGTGGTCTCAAATATAAAAAACATCGTGTGTTGACACAGTGTTGGGTAGTGTTTCATTCTGTTGTACATAGGGTTGCTATGAGTCATATTCAAATTGACAGCACCTAACAACAACAAAAATGAACTGTTTTTAAACCACTAAAAGTAACTAGAACAGTATCTTACAAGTATTAACTAAACTTAATGAATGACCTTGGACTTTTCTCAATATAGTGAAGGGCACAAAAGAGGAACAAAATATGTCTGCAAGGTTGAATTGGACCTGAAAACGTTTCTCCCTCTTTTCCTCAGCATTGTTACCACATCCAAAGCTTCAGTTACCATTTGCACATTTGAGTTTCCCACGTCTATCACTCTACCCATAATTCTCTTTGGAGCTCCTGGCCCATATGTTGAGATTCACTTGGATGCTTGAAAAATACTCTCAACTCTATAGCATTGAGACCATGATTTCCCTCCTTCCCAATATGGTTCTCTTGCAGTCTTATAGTGACATCATCTTTCAGATGTCTGTGAGCCAAAACTTGGCATCTTCCTCCCCTTAACCCCACACCCATGCCTAGTCATCTCACCTTGAATCATTCTCTCTCCCTACCACTATCTCCCTGGCCTAAGCTGCCAACAGTTTTTTCTTAGATGACTGAAGTAACTTCCTAAATGGTTCAGTAACTTCCTAAATGGTGTAGTAACTTCCTAAATGGTGTTTTTCTAAATCTCTTGCTCTTGTCCAATCATTTCGTAGATAGCTCCAGTGTAAAATTTGCAAAGCAAAAGAAGACCATGTCCTTTCCCTGCTACAAAGCCCTGGATGATTTCTTATTGCTCATAGAATAAAGACCAAAATCCTTCACAAAGACTGTATAACACTATCTGCTGGAACCCTGCCGCACACTAGAGCCTTGTCTCAGAGCACACATGTGCTACTGTCTGGATCACATTGACCTGCTTTCTACCATGGAGCTTCATGAATGTATTCCTCTCCATAGCAGGAATGCTCCACCTTTTTCCATCCCCTTCCTAAACAACTCCTGTTTATGTTTCCAACTTTAACTCAAAAGTTACTTTGTGAATGGAGCATCATATAAGTTCTCAATAGCGCCCAACACAAAACAGTTCTTAATTTTAGACTATTTGCAGTTACTTAATATCTGTGTCCTTCATCTGACTGTAGATTCTATGAGGGTGAGTCCACATCTGTTTTTGCTCACTATTGTGCCATATATCCTAACGCAGCCCTTGGCATACAGGAAGTACTTAACTAAAATTTATTGACAGATGAGCGACTGAATGAATAAACAGTAAATGTTACAAACCAGATTGTCACTAAGAATCACAGAATCTGACAAATAAGAGTCAAGAGAAGGAAGCAGGCCACGACTGCCGCACCCACTTGTAATCCCACTTGTAATCTACTCATTTGTAATCCCGCACCCACTTGTAATCTACTCAGGAGGAGGAGGATCACAAATTTGAGGCCAGAGGCAGCAAGACCCCGACTTAAAATAAAAATAAAAAATAAAAAAGGGGCTGTAGATGCAGCTCAGTTGTTGAGTACAAGTCTAGCATGTGCAAGGCCCTAGGTTCAACACTCCAGTACTGGAAAAGAAAGGCGGAGAGGAAAGAAATCTGTGGAGGGTGAAGGTTTCCCTAAGGAGGCAATGGCCAGAGAAGGAAATAATGGGGAAAGTGGAACTGGGAGTAGAAGTTAGATCATAAAAGAGGCAGGAAGAGTGACTGTGCTTTCCAGATATTGGTATCAATAGGTAAAATGTCCTGGAATCTGGAATAAACATCCTATATACAGAGAACAATGGGAGAAGGACATGGCAATCCACTCCCAAGGCAATCCCGAAACAATCAGCCATTGAAAACCCTATGAGGGTCGTTATGAGTTAGACATGACTCAGTGGCACCTAACATACAGAGAACAGCGAAGAGATTCATACTCTGCCATAAAAGAATGAGATTAAATTCCAGTGTATGTAGTTCATTGCCATATAAGCAGAGAAAAAGCAGGTACCCATTTCATCATCTACAGCAGGGGTCCCTAACTCCCAAACCATGGAATGGGACCAACATGAGCAGCAGAAGAGCAGGCAAACCTTCATCTGTATTTATACAGTAAATGTAATGTTCTTGAATTGTCTCAAAACTACCCTGCTCTGTGGCCCATGCAAAAACTATCTTCAAAAAACCTGTCCCTATACCAAAAAAGTTAGGGACCGCTGATCTAGAGGGACACACATCATTTGAATTTATTTCCAACTGTGACTGATATTTCAAATAATTGGTTTCCATCAGTGCTCAAACTGAAAGATACCTGGAGGGACAGTGTGAGCGAAGGTGCTTTTGCAGGAGTAGGACTGTCATCTGTTTGTTTGGGTTGATACAGGCTTCATTTCACGCTATGGAGACAAATGACTCTCTGTCTCTCCACCAGTCACATTATTAACTGTATTGCCATTTTATTTCTAAATCAGTGGATAATCTGAGGCCAGGCAAAGAGGAAGCATTGAGAAGAGGCCTTGCCACAGGCTGCTGACTACCTGACATTTCAGAATGAAGAATCATTACCTCAGAAATATTCCAAGCACTTCTTATATGCCCCTATCAGAGAACCGTTATGGTAAAACTTAAAAGTGAGTGCATTCAATCTGCTAGTCCACCACAGATATAAGGAGTCGTATTTCAAGCATTTAAAATAATTAAAGTCCAATCCTATTCAGGTCATTGACAAAGATGCTTTGGCACACCTATTGACATCAAAACAACATGGTGTGCTGCCTTCTACATGAGCTGCAGGACTAAATTTTATGAGATGAAGAATGGAAACGGTATGAATTGTGGAATAGGAAAAGCTACAATGGCTAGAAATCTGGAGATGTCAAGAACAAGATGCAGGTGTTTAAACACTGATTGGACCCCAACTTGCCTGTACATAGGTTCAGTCTAAAACAGAAGGTGAAAAAGAAGGACCATAGGCTACAGTGAGATGTTTGGTAGGAACCACATTATATATCAAAAGAACAGAATGATTAGGGGACTGGTTGGTTATGATTCTAATGATATTTGAAGTTCTTCGTGTAAATAAAATCCCTATGGGCTTGATGCCTTAATTTGAAGAAGAAAATACGAGTTCAATTGGCAAGATTGCTTGGGTCATAAGTGTTATTGTAAACCCTCATGCCTTTGTCCCATAGTAAGACAGGATTCAATACCTTTATTGCCTTTTCAATATCTTCATTGATGGCTGAGATGAAGGAATCGACAATATGCTCATCAAATTTGCAGACTATGCTAAGTTAGGCAGATTTGCTAATACCCCTACATGTCAGGAAACAAACATTCTAACTGACCTTAGAAAAATAAAGCAACTCTATAGCAAGTTGCTTTGGGACAAGGAAAAGTAAACAAGGATTCCAAGTCATTCACAAGCTAAATACAAACACCCTTGAATATAGAAGTCAAATTTACCCCACCTTGTCTCTTTCCTAGACCTTCATTAAATTTCAAGATTACATTCTAGACACCAAACTTTAAAAAGAACATACATAAACATGAAAAAGTTCAGAAAAGCTCAATGTACATATAATGAAAAGAAAACTACATCATGTACTAGCATAAAAAAGATGCTTCATAATTTTTTATTCGATAAGAAGGAAGAAAAGAATGAAGAATGAAGGAGATGAGGAAGAAGGGAGAGAAAGAAGGAAAGAATTATAAGAGAAAAAGGGTAGAATGGGAGAGAGCAAATGAGACTGTTATAGGCACAGTCCTTATGACCTTTAAGGGAATACTCATTACTCAGAGCTGGCAAGAGTAGATATCCATCAGACAAAAAAAGAGATCCCAACTAATGGTTTCCCTTTACCCCTCTCAGCTTTGAAATTTTACCTGACATTCAAAAGAAATAAAAATCGCATTCAGGACACATACCCATGGTTATAGAAAAGAACTGAGGTCAGCCTTCATCTTCCTTTGCCTCCTCTAGACACTTCATTCCTTTATTATGCTCCTCAAACTATATTATTCCTCCCATATTTTCTCTAGATTCTGAAAATAATGCCATTTTCACTTTGGGTTTGAGAAAAACACAGGTAAGACTTTAAGTGGTTCAAGCAATGTCTGATTCAGATTGAAGCTAGACTGAAGATAGATCTCCAAGCTCCATTGTACAGCAGTGATTCCTAAGCTGGAATACATATAAGATTCTCTTAAAAAGATCAGAAACATATCCAAGACAGGATGACATACAGATTAAATCATAGGATCTGAGAGTAGATCCCAACCATTACATTTCGTTTAAAGTTCTAGATGTTTCTATGCGCAGCCAATGTTAAGAACTGCTTCTTTATAGGGTTTGTGATTATACTTCTTTTACTCAGGACACTCCCCCAGAAGAATCTACCCAGAAACAGCCCATGGTAGACCCTGATACATTTTCTCTACTTCATTAAGGAACTCAGGCAGGCACTTCTACTTTAATAGAACTATAGCAATGCTTCTCACATTTTAAAGAACATATAAAACACCTGACAATGTTGTTTAAATGCAGGCTCTAATTTAGTGGAACAAAGGTGGTCTTGAGATTCTGCATTTCTAAAATGTTGCCATGCAATGTCAATGCTATTGTCTATGGGCTACATGAATAGCTGGGGCTGTAACTTCCAGTTTAATATAAACTAATCAACATGGCCTTCCACTAATTGTAACACACACCTAGCGATAACTTTGGTTCAAAATTTATGGAACTTGACCATTTACTCTCCTTGTTTTCTGAATGCAATCATATAATTTTCAGCCACAAGCAGGCAAAATTGGGTACCTCTGCCTCTCCCTAAGACTGTATAGAAAGGGGTTTCTCAGTCAGCAATCTGCATGTTAATCACCTAATGATATTTTTAAACTGTAGATTCTGATATAGTAACACTGACATGGGCATTTTTATCACGTTCCTAGGTTACTTCAGTGCTACTGGTCCAAGAACCACATTTTGAGTAAAAGAGGACCTATAGAAGGGAAGTTTTATTGACTTCATACACTGTGACATTTGAATTTTGAATTCCTCAATGCAAGAACTTTCTGTTCAGCTCAGTTTAGTTAAGGCCCCAAATTCTGACCCTTGATCTCTTTTAAGAAACAATTACCAGTCATATAATCACTTTCAACCAAAATTTCTGTGCATTGATAGAAGCCATATTTTTAATAGACCTAAAATTATGATATAAGAAAGGTGATCATCCGATTCCATGTCATAAAATTACTCGATCTTAAAAAGGTAACTATACATGTTTGGGGACCAGCCATATTTAGGATCTCTTCAAAATAAAACCCTATCAAAACTTCCAGTCTATAATCACAGAGTTCTAATATGGACTAATGTTTCCCTGATCTCAGCCAGTCAGAAGAAGTCAAATACCAGAAGAGTATTGGTGAGAATGCAAGGATGTTCCTTAACTGAGATGTAAAACTATTTGGCATGGCCATCACTATTTTCATTCCTATAAGTCCCTGTTTTTAAGACAAGAACTCAGCATTTAGAGAAATATTTGTTCTTTCTTCCCAACTCAAGACATTTTAAAGAACTGGAAATCAAAAAGAAATAAAGATAAGCATATCATACCATGAGCTCTAAGGTTTATTCCCAGCCCCAACTCACCCCTAATGCATGCTGTGCACTTAAGAGTCATCTCCAGTCTCCTTGAAGCCAGATTATTTCCTCTGCAGAGTGGGGCATTTATCAATGTAATGAAGGTCAAAGAAGATAATGGATATGCAAGTCCTTAGAAAAGCAAAGGTATCATGCCCATGTGAGAGCTTCTTGAAGTTCACATGGGAAAGGTCACCAGACTTGAAGACTTCTATTTAATTTATCAAGGATCCATTGAGTGTCAACTGAGAGACAGAAAATGTTACAGGAATGACTTTTCTGGTTGACAAAGAAATACCATCCTAGACATAGGGTTTTAATCCTTATGACACACATCAGTCTAAAGTCATATACAAAAGGCTCCATGTTTGGCAGTATCTAAGTCATTGCCTTGGCCACAGTGTCCAGCAAGTGACTCTGCTTTATATACTTCATGTGTACATAGTATGAGAATAAAGAAGAAAAGAGGAAAGTTCAGTTGCTCCTTGGGGCCAAGCCAAGGTAGAGCCTCTACTCTAAGCCATGAAAGATTATCATCAAGTATGTATTATGAGCTTCATCATCAGACTAACATAGGTCTCAAGTTCACTTTCGCTTTTGCACAATTACCAAATTACTGGAATACCTCTTGTGCTCCGTAAGCTTCAGTTTGTTCATTTGTAACATATGAATATTTTTATTTGTTATCATTTTAAAAAGTAGTGAAGACCAGCACTTCTAAAGTTTCCAAAAGAGCTATGGAACAGCAGCCTCATTCCTGGTGGCCAAATTACCAAGAGGTATTCTTCCCTCAAAGTGCTGCTCTGACTACACTTGCTTCAAGAAGGCATGGTTTCTGCTGCAAAGGCTCACTCCAATGGAAGACACAAAATACTTCCTTTAATATCCATTTTTATAATTTAAAGACAATTTCTAAAATCAACAGTATATGTTTTGCCAAGAATCCCAACTTGTAAGAGAAAGAGAGGGAGTTGGGAGCAGACAGGCAAAACCTCCATAAGACACACACCTTGATGATCCACTTACAGGATGGAACTTGTCTTCCAAGACTCCCAGAATTTGGGCCCAATCTACCTGTGAGAAGGGAAGCTTAGTCAAACAAATACCTCCCCATTTTCAAAGTCTAAATGTAAGATGATAGATCTGTGAAAGACTGCAAGTCTTTCAACTTCAATACAAATGTTTAGGGTCTACTTTCCAAATTCTGGTTTGCCTAGCTAAAACCAACCTCTCTCACAAAGAATCCCTGACTGATTCAGGAGATACCCTAGTAAGTATAGAGTATTTTAGTATAATAATTATAACCCAGAATTCAGAAGAAAAAACTCTCATGTGCAGTGGCAGGGGATCAGTTATTTATAATTGCATAATTATACTAAATATATATTAGCTAATGCTATTGGTCTTATAGTTGTTAATATGAGCTAGAGCTAGGCATAGTGGTACACATCTGTGATCCTAGCATCATGAGGCTGAGGTAGGAGGATCACAAACTTAAGGTTAGCTTGGGCTATATAGCAAGTCTGTGTGTGAATAGAAAATATGAGTTAGACTTTTTTTCACTACTAGGGATTGAATCCAGGGCCTCACATACACTAGCCAGGCACACTCCACCACTGAGCAAACCACTCAGCCCATTCTTTTTCAATCTTGAAACAGAGTCTCACTAAGTTTTGCATGCTGCCTCTGGCTTTGAATTTGCAATACTCCTGCCTCAGCCTATCAAGAAGCTAGGATTATAGGCATATACCACAGGGCCATTTATGAAGCAGATATTTTAACTTCTAGGTTAAAATATTTGTAGATAGAATGGGAGTGGTGACAAATGAGTTACTGTGAATTGCTTGTGATCTTGGCATCCCTCAGTATTCCTCTTTGGTCATGAGAGGGCTCCCTGATGGCAATTTGTTGAGGTCAATAAAAGACCAACAGTCATAACACTGTCCACAGTGTTTGTCACTCAGCAAAACTTAAAGCATATGTAGTTATAAGAGTTCAGAATCTAAGAAGTAGTCAAAAAGTTCCCACACAGGAGAAGATACTGCAAATGGCACTATCTGGCCTTGGTGACTTATTTTTCATGCAGCAGAGATTCATACACTATCTGCAACATCTCGATTCAGATAAGAATTATCAATCACATACTTTAGAGAGTTTCTGCAAAATTTAATGAGTTTAGTGTCAGAGATTTGTGGTGACCACTCTAAGCCAGGGCAGAAAATATCAAAGTTGGGTCAATAGTATAGATTTCTCTCTTTTTAATATTGTCTTAATGATTACAAATAGGGCTGTTCTATTCTGATTTGTTTTTACATTCAAGTTGGTGTTTCATGTTGACCTCAAAACAATTTAATAGGAATAGCTCTAAAAGTACTGCTAAAGAACACAAGGGGTGATATTCTCACAGTCTATGTCCAAAGGAAATGAAAGGCTGTGCCAAGAAGCAATGGCCTCTCTTCTTTCTCAGGAAACCACCTCGTTGATTTTGGCCTAAGTCAAATCAACATAGTCCTTTCCCAACATGTTCTTGGAAATGCTTTGTAACCACTTGGGAAAGAGAACAAATACCTCTTTGTTTCAATTTTGGAATGCAGGTTGTATGCTTGGGTTCTGTTGTACACTGTATAGTATAAACACGTGGAGCTTCCATTGAGATTTCCATTTAAATGGTTCAGCATAAGCTGATGTATGGCAGGTGCCTGTAAGAACCCTGGAGCATCATGTGAGGTCAAGTGTCATGGAGAAGCTACCTACCATCCTCCTGGCCAGCTGCTGCCAGGAAGTCCAAGGGAATCCTCCACCAATCTCATCCTCTCAAAGCTCTGATTCCCAAATCTTCCTTGAGAACTCTGTATTGAGAGGACTGGGAAAAGAAAGGCCCATAGCCACCTTGTCTACCACATGCTTAATTAGGAAGCTCTCATTTCTGTTCTGCAATCAGGAAAAGCAAAACATCACTTACAAGAGGAACTACAGTGAAAGGTCAGTTCTGAGAATTGATTGATGCATTTCCGCAAGGAGAAGGCTCTCATTCCAAGCCTAGAGGTTCATAAACACACTTATCTCACTCCCTATGGTGGAAGAGCACAGCTTTCTGGAGTCAGTGAAGTGGGACGAGCCTAGCGCATGGCTCCCTGGAGATTGTAGGGAAAGCTAACAGCACGGTCATGTGGCAGCTGCTGAGCAGAGACAAGCTTCCAGACGAGCAGAGACAAGTCTCCAGACTGGGCCGCAGCCATCCATCCTGTGCCCGTTCTGAAGGAAGCTCACTGCTTACCATCAGAGGATGAGTTCTCCAGATGGGTGAAGGTTTCCAACTTCTGTCACACACACACACACACACACACACACACACACACACACACACACACACGGCCCCCCCCACACACACACGTACTCATACAGAGGAGGCAGGTGACAGGCCAGCAGAGAAGTAGAGCCACCAGGAAATCTCAAGACATTTTCCAGACCCAAAACATAGCTGCACACATAGGGTCTGGTAACTGAAGACAAAGGGCTTTTTCCCTGCACGCCTGCTTTCAGTATTTGAGGCCAAGGACAGCTCTCATCTACAAATTCCTTGGAAAAATCAAGACCAGGAAAATCTATAACAAGGAGAAACCACTGCGTGCCACTCTCTCCTCTGTGCTTGGGTCCCTGAGACTGACATTACCAAAGCAGCTGCTCTGAGCCACACAACAAGAAAAACGAGGAATTCTTTAGTTATGCCCCTCATGTATTTGCAACCCTTTAATGACTCCAGTTTTCCGAGAATCCAGAAATTTGCTGGCTCTCAGCCTTGAGGTTCCCAGCACAATGGGATACAGCAACCCTGCAGAATTAAAAAGGAGACAAGCTGAAAATCTATACTGAGATCCCATATTCAGAAGCAAAAAAGACAGTCGAGGGAGAAAGACCGGTCCAGCATCTCACAATCTGAAATTTAACAACACGGATGAGTTAATGAAATCATTTGTCCTGATAATCCCCCATTGGCTCCCATACACATATCCACCATGATCTAAATAATTCAACAAATATTGATTAGGCATGTACATGGAATTAAATCTGAATAAAGTAAAGGTTGTTCTTCCATTAGCCAGAGTCCTTGGTTGTGAACAACAGAAATGAACTTAAAAGCACTTTATTAGAAGACTACTAGGTGTTTTGCAACTGTAACATGATAGCGAAGAGCCAGCCTCAGGAAATGGACAGGTACCAGAACCAGACGCAAGGTCAAAGCACAGGAATTGTCTGGATGAGACACTATGACCTTACTGTTGATCACTAGAGGTTGCCCTACCGTATGATGGTTCATGCCAACATTATAGATGAAATCAGTTCTCAAAACCCTTAGTTACAGATGGCAGTGCTTCAGTCTAAGGTTTTTAGTAGAGCCCTGTCATCAACTAATCGCATCATATGCCCATGCCCTGCTGTTGGGAGCAGGAGAGGACTATTTTCCAGGTGTCTTGTCTTCCATAGTCAGAAGCAGGACCTCTCACCATAACTCACATGATAATAAATTCTACTGGAAAAGAGGCATTAAGATGTTAGACAATCAAGAGGAAAAAGAGAAATGTCTACCAGGAACTTCAATTTGGAGTAGGAGTTGAGAATGAAAAGCTGATTATGCTTAGATGCACATACCTATGATACTAACAAAGGGGCAGAGATGTGATTTATGGGATGCTAGGAACATCTCTAGTTGAGAGATAAAGAAAATCATATTAAAATAATTCTTAGCTGAACTTTGAATGAAGGATGGGATATCAAAAGGTCTAAAAAGATACACCAAGGAAACAAAAAATCCTGTAATGTCAAAAGAGCTTCCCAAGTTATAAGATGAAACATGGTTGGGTAGAAAATTGGATGAGTGGACAGATGGTTTATATATAGCTTGAGAATATCTTCTGCAAATATAATTTTTCTATGAATCAAGGGTCTCTCCAAGGCAGAACAAATTCACATGACACTCAAGGAAAGCAATATTCAGTATCTCATTTTTAAGTTTCTTCCAGGGCAAAGATATAATAGGAAGTTACACCTCATCAAGCTCATCTTAACTGCATTAATATCATGAATAGCAAATTAACTTAGGGATAACAGGCAGCCTCTTTGCTTTTGCAACATGCTGGACACTTGCTTTGGCACCAGAAGAGGTACAGGTCACAAACATAGATGGAACCTTCAAACAAGGAGATGTTGAGTTTGGTTTCCCAGATCTTATACAGGTAGAAAAATTATATACAGTCAATTAAGTTGAAGTAATTAATCACTTACACTAAAGTTGAAGGAAGATCTAGTATAGACTTTTTCTGTAAGGAAAAACACTTTCTATAATGTATCAAAATACCTAACATGACCACCAAACTGAGGACCTAATTTACCATATTTTCATTCATAATTACAGTTGGACTTTTACTTACAAGAAAAGAAATAAAAATCTAAATTCAAGATTAAGAGTTTTCTCTTCCATAGAAATGTAGGAATTATAACATCCTGGTCTAAAGGAAGATGAGCTCAATGGCAAGGAGTCTATAAAGCTAGGTACATTAGGAACAGTAGAAAGATCTATGATATAAGGGCCAAAGATGATATAACTCAGGGAATGTGGGAATTATTTTCAAGTATCTGGTGGACTGGAAGATAAAATTGGTAATGAATAAATAAATAAAGTAATCTACTAATGAGTGGAGCTACAAAAGTAAGAGGGGAACTAGTGGAATTGTTCACTCAAAAGTTGGATTATTACCTGCTGTTATGGTAATGACTGCTGAAGTATTTCAATCTGTAACATGAGATAACCAGATGAAATACCTACATATTAATTCATCTGAATTGCCTTTATGTCAGAGTAAGAATATTTATGTAAGTAATTTTGACATAATAAATTGACTCAACAAATTAGTGCTTTCTGCATAAAGGTTAGATTAAAAGAGAGCAAGATCTGGGGTCTCTTTAACTCTAGGGGACTGTTGCCAAAGTCTTCACAAAGTCTGAAAGTTTCTACACAATCAGAGTCATCTAATTACTCTTAGACGTCAGAATAAATGCATCTCAATAAAT
The DNA here is from genome assembly GCA_007922755.1 of Pedetes capensis. Classification (NCBI taxonomy): domain Eukaryota; kingdom Metazoa; phylum Chordata; class Mammalia; order Rodentia; family Pedetidae; genus Pedetes; species Pedetes capensis. The sequence continues at coordinate 26,551 of VMDO01002163.1, forward strand.
AATTTCTGAAAATTAAAATATCTCATGAATGAACAATTATTTAACGAAGATCAGATAAAAATAAATCAAGAACTTGGGCTTCCTTGACAATGCCTGACTGACATTAGCTGTCCTGCTCTTTCTCTGTGATCCATCTCCTATCAGATCCCCTTAGTCACTCTGCCACTGTCAAGAGGCTGCTTCAGACATGCCAGGCATGATCTTGCCTCAGAGCTTTTTCCTTGGATGTTCCCTTATCTAGAAGATTCTTTCCTAGAAAAGAATTCCTTTCTGCTCTCAAGATACACTCAAATTTTACCATATGGGGAAGGCCTTCTCTGACTACTTTATTTGAAACTCACTTTCTCAACTCCTTACCCCCATACCTACAATACATACCCCCATACACATTCATACACACACACCTCACATGTCCATATACAGTAAAGCTAAACTCCTTTATTACCTTGCTTTTTTATTCACAGAACACTCATCATCACCCTTCTGAAATTCCTACTGAAAACTGCCTTAGTCAGATACAGAGGCCAAAGCAAGAAGATTGCAAGTTCAAGGCCAGAAGCTGCCTGCATAATTTAGTGAGACCCTGACTCAAAATAAAAAATAAAAACTGGGCTGGGGATGCAGCACAGTGGTGGAGAATTTGCAAAGTATTTGCAAGGTCTTGGGTTCACTCCCTTAAGTACCGAAAAAAAAAAAATAATAAAATAAAATAAAGTTCAAAAAAAACCCTGCCCCAACCATCCTTCTTCCCATTATAGAATATAAGCTCCCAATAATTAGGATTCAATATCAGCCAGATAACTATAAAACACACTGGTGATAACTCATGCCTCAAAAAAAAAATCATAGTGAAAAATAGAAATTAGAAGTTTAAAAAAGAAACTATTAAACATGATATAAAAAGCTAGCAGAGTAGTTAAAGGGAAATGTATATCTTCATATTATAAAAATGGAGGAGCTGAGAATTAAGTGTCTACACGTCCCTTTTAAGAAACAGGGAGAACATAATAAAATAAATTGAAATAATTTAAGAGAAAAATAGGAATAAAATTAATAAACATGGCACGTGAATATAAAAAGAAAATTTCAGCAAAGTGAAGATTGGTTCTTTGAAAACACTTTTAAAAAGAAAAAAGAAAAACGTGTGCTAAACATCGTCAAAAAAACAAGAGATAAGATACTAATAAACAATGTTCAATAGAGAACAAAATATCATGTGAAAGAGATCAAAAATTCATAAAGGAATATTGGTTAAAACTTCATTCCAGAAAGTTAAAGCTAGTAAAACAGGTATTTCCTTGAAAACTACAGCTCACCAGGAAAAATTCATAATAAACTTGAGTAGATATTAGCTTTTTATCCAGTTTTATTAAGGTAAAAGTTTACATGTAATAAAATTCTCCCATTTTATGTTTATACCCTGATGAATTCTGTTATCTATAAAAGTCATGAAACCACCACTTCATCCAAAATTCAGAAGATATCCATCACTCAGAAAATTCCCTCATCTCTTTGCAGTCACTTTCCATCCCTAAAAACTAACCACTACTTTCTATGACTATGTTGTTGTTGTTGTTAGGTGTCGTCGAGTTGTGTCCAGCTCATAGCGACCCTCATAGGGTTTTCAATGGCAGATTGTTTTGGGATTGCCTTGGGAGTGGGTTGGCTCATCCTTCTCCCATTTTTGCAGAACTGGGAATCGAACTCGGGACCTCAGAGACTGTAGAGAGGCGCTCTACCAACTGAGCTAAATCCCTATGACTATAGTTACAGCTTTTCTAAAATGTCACATAAATGGGATCACACAATGCATTAAATCTTGCAATTCATTTCATTCACTTAGCATAATATTTTTGGAATTCATACTTTATATTGTATGCAAAAGGATATTGCTGAGTAATATTTCATAATGTAGATACGCTACAATTTCTTTACATGTTCAACATTTCATGGATAATTGGTTTGTTTCCTGGTTTAAGCTATAATTAATAAAGTTGCTATGAATATTTAAGTACATATAACTATTTATGTGGATATATGCTTTATGTCTATGGTAAATGTGTTTATAAGAAACTGGAAAACTTGAATATCAGAAAAGCTTATAATTTTGCATTAACACCAGCAGGGTATGAGAGCTCCAGTTTCTCTGCATTCTTATAATCACCTGATATTGTTGGTGAATTGAATTTTAACTCTTCCAATGAATAGTAAAATGGTACAGGCTAGGGTTTAGCTCAGTTGGTAGAGTGCTGCTCTGCACTCTCTGAGGTTCTGAGGTTCTGGGTTCAATCTCCAGCACTGCAAAAATGGGGAAGGACATGGCAATCGAAATCCTGAAATAATACCAAAAACAATCAGCCATTGAAAGCCCTATGAATAGCAGAGAAGCACTGGCATAGTGTCAAGCAAGGCACAGTGTTGGGAAGTGTTTGGTTCTGTTATACATAGGGTCACTCTGAGTTGGACCTGACTTCATGGCACCTAACACCACCAACAGATAAGTGGGGCTGGTATTTCACTATAGTTTTAACTTGCATTTTTCTGACAATTAGTGGGATTAAACATCTTTTCATGTATTTAGTGGCCATTCATATTTCTCCTTAGAAAAATTATCAATTTGAATACTTTACTCATTGAATTGTTTTCTAATTATTACTTTTGTTAATTATAGTTAATTATAACGAAGAGTTAATTATACACTCTACATATAAGCCCTTCATCAGACAATGATTTACAAGTGATTTCTTTTAGTGTATGGCTTGTCTTTTCATTTACTTAACTGTGTTTTTGAAGAGCAATTTTAAAAACTTTCATGAGGGTTATTTTATCAAATATCTCTCTTATGATTCATATCCTGCTTCAGGTGTCATTGCCAACTCATTGCCACAAAGATTTTATGCTATTTTTTCCTTTAGAGGTTCTATAGTTTCTTAGGGCTGGGATTTAGGTCAGTTGGTAGAGCGCCGCTCTGCAGCCTCTGAGGTACTGAGTTCGATTCCCAGCACCGCAAACATAGGAGAAGGATGTGGCAACCCACTCCCAAGGCAATCCCCAAAACAATCAACCATTGAAAACCTTATGAGGGTTGCTATGAGTTGGACATGACTTGACAGCACCTAACAACAACAACAATAGTTTCTTATGCTTGAGTCTATGATTAATTCAGAGTTGAATTGTCATTGATGTGAGAAGGATCAAGTTTAATTTTTCCCCATACAGATATCCATTTATTCCATCACCAGTTATTAAAAAGTATATCCACCAACAAATGGATAAAAACTATGCTGTATTTATACAATGGTATGACATAACCACCAATGAAAATCTTATCAATAAATGGGAGTGAACTATTAATACATGCAACATGGATGAAATTCAAACTAATTTTTCTAGGTGAAAGAACCTAAACACCAACTATTACCCATATGGCTACATGTATATCCACATTTAGAAAATTCAAAGTTAATCTAAAGTGACAGAAATAAAACCTGGTGATGGAGGGAGGCAGAAACAGCAAAGAGGCATGAGAAATCATTTTGGGGAGTGACGGAACTGCTCTGAATCTTCACTGTGGTGGTTTCATGGCACCTCTGTCAAAACTCATCAAATTTTAGACTTTAAATGGGTGCAGTTCATTGAATATAAATTATTCCTCAATAAATTTTCTTTTTTAAAAAACTAGGCATTTGTCCAAGATTTGTAAATATCCACTTTTCTTCAAGTCATACACCTCAGAAGATTACTTTGCAAATGCCCAAGTGGACTAAGAGTGAGGCTATGAGAAATGCATACAGTGCAAAACCATGTGTAGATAAAATGTTCCTATTTCACATTTAAAATACATAGTGTATAAAATATATTGTTGTTGTTGTTAGGTGCCATTGAATTGAGTCCGACTCATAGAGACTCTCATAGGGTTTTCAATGGTTGATTGTTTCAGGATTGTTTCAGGAGTGGATTGCCACATCTTTCTCCCATTTTTGTGGTGCTGGGGATTGAAACCAGATCTTCAGGAAGTATGGAGTAGTGGTCTACCAACTGTGCTAAACACCAGCCCCATAAAATATTACATACATTTTCTTGTTGTTGTTGTTGTTAGATGCCATCAAGTCATGTCCAACTCATAGCAACCCTCATAGGGTTTTCAATGAGTGTTTCAGGATTGCCTCCGGAGTGGATTGCCATGTCCTTCTCCCTTTTTTGTGGTGTTGGGGATTGAACTGGGGACCTTAGAGACTGCAGAGTGATGCTCTACCAACTGAGCTAAATCCCAGCCCCACATATGTTTTATTAGCACATAAATATATATAAACAAACAAACGAGAAAAGTAGCACTCTGAAGATGATTTACTATAAGATTCAGAAGATAATTTTACAAAGTTACCTGATATTCATGAAGCGGAATAATAGATTACCTATAAGAAATGGGAGCAGGGATAGTTCAGCTCAGTGTTAGAAAACTTGCCTTGCATGTACAAGGCCCTGAGGCCCTGAGCATTCTATCCCTGGCACTGAGAGAGACAGAGAAAGAGACAGACACAGAGAAATAGAGAGATAGAGAGAGAGAAGCAGAAAAAAATAACAATGACATGGATCAAAGTTAAAATGTAAAATATAAGGACAGAAGAGAAAGAAAAGTTAAATTACTAAGTATTATTATTAAAGATCAAATGTATTAGATATTAATATTCACAACAAAAGCAGTAAAAGCAAATTTAATTGTAAAAAAATCAAATTATATAAAAAACAAATTAGACATTTGCAGTAAACCTTGAGAAGGACCTTGAGAACAAGAGGGAAAATGAAAAGGAGATAAAAAATAACAAGAAATAAAATGGTAAATATATAGAGATCTGACCTGAGAAGATTACACACTTTTAATTTTAAGAAAATAATATTAACTAATGAATCCATAACCAATATATTTTTAAGTGTTGAGTTGAAACATATACCTGATACACATTGATTAATAAGGTTTAATACATTCTTGGTAAAATTAATGAACAAGGCCATATTTAGACATCTGTTAGAAATTATCTTGAGCTGTCAATTTAAAAATTATTAAATTTTTAAGCAAAGATACAGGAAAATATGTGTTACTCACACAAGACAGGAATCTGCTGATCTCTTACCTCTTTATTATGCTGTGTCAAACAACACAAAATCTCTAATGTTTTGAGGAAGAAATATTGAAACGTAATGATTACATACACAAACAGTCTTTTATGTCTTCAAATAAGAGGCAGTTAAGTCATCAAGAGATTAGAATATATTGCATTGATATAGCTATCCCCTTTGAAACAATTACCTAAAATCAAAATTAATTGACTTTGATTAGGAAAGTTACAATGAAAAAAATGACTTGAGAGCCTTTCACTGCTCAGTTGGACTATGGATCAGAATCGGTTTACATATGGACTAGAATTTAGATTATGTATCCCAGGTACAAAATTGGACTTGCTTTGATTCCCAGGGCTCCTCCTTGGCAATTTCTACTTTTTTCCCAGAAGGAGGTAACTGTCTGGAGCCACATCCTCTGCCACTGTTGTACTGGAAGAAAAACAATGACTGCTCTGTCACCAAGACCACAGACAATGGTGACAACATTTATAAGCTTTTAATTTACTACCAAGGGGACTACCAAATAAAGTCTTCCCTCTCCAAAAAAGCAGCACTGTCCAGAGCTTATACAAAAGCCATTTTAATAGCATGATAATTGAGTAAATTATTTTTATAATTTAAGTTCCTACTAATGCTAAAGTAAATTTTCTTTACATTTAGAGAGTGGTAAAAACCAACTAGTAGTCAATATTACCCAAAGCCTCTCTTCATTTACTCTGTTCTGTGAATTGTAACTGATCTCTGTTCAGTATGCTTTAAAATCACCATGAAATGTAAAACAGGAATTCTATTACAAGCCAAAGGAAGAAAGATTCTAAGGAAAGATGCC